>LR990222.1:2635000-2750000 GCA_905147375.1 Hylaea fasciaria | reverse complement strand
GCTCACCACGGGTAACCACGCACCTCCACTGTGCTCACCACGGGTAACCACACGCCTCCACTGTGCTCACCACGGGTAACCACGCACCTCCACTGTGCTCACCACGGGTAACCACACGCCTCCCCTGTGCTCACCACGGGTAACCACGCACCTCCACTGTGCTCACCACGGGTAACCACACGCCTCCACTGTGCTCACCACGGGTAACCACGCACCTCCACTGTGCTCACCACGGGTAACCACACGCCTCCACTGTGCTCACCACGGGTAACCACGCACCTCCACTGTGCTCACCACGGGTAACCACGCGCCTCCACTGTGCTCACCACGGGTAACCACACGCCTCCACTGTGCTCACCACGGGTAACCACGCACCTCCACTGTGCTCACCACGGGTAACCACACGCCTCCCCTGTGCTCACCACGGGTAACCACGCACCTCCACTGTGCTCACCACGGGTAACCACACGCCTCCACTGTGCTCACCACGGGTAACCACGCACCTCCACTGTGCTCACCACGGGTAACCACGCGCCTCCACTGTGCTCACCACGGGTAACCACGCACCTCCACTGTGCTCACCACGGGTAACCACACGCCTCCACTGTGCTCACCACGGGTAACCACGCACCTCCACTGTGCTCACCACGGGTAACCACACGCCTCCACTGTGCTCACCACGGGTAACCACCACACACCTCCACTGTGCTCACCACGGGTAACCACGCACCTCCACTGTGCTCACCACGGGTAACCACACGCCTCCACTGTGCTCACCACGGGTAACCACGCTCCTCCACTGTGCTCACCACGGGTAACCACGCGCCTCCACTGTGCTCACCACGGGTAACCACGCGCCTCCACTGTGCTCACCACGGGTAACCACGCACCTCCACTGTGCTCACCACGGGTAACCACACGCCTCCACTGTGCTCACCACGGGTAAGCACCACACACCTCCACTGTGCTCACCACGGGTAACCACACGCCTCCACTGTGCTCACCACGGGTAACCACGCACCTCCACTGTGCTCACCACGGGTAACCACACGCCTCCACTGTGCTCACCACGGGTAACCACGCACCTCCACTGTGCTCACCACGGGTAACCACACGCCTCCACTGTGCTCACCACGGGTAACCACGCACCTCCACTGTGCTCACCACGGGTAACCACGCACCTCCACTGTGCTCACCACGGGTAACCACACGCCTCCACTGTGCTCACCACGGGTAACCACGCACCTCCACTGTGCTCACCACGGGTAACCACACGCCTCCCCTGTGCTCACCACGGGTAACCACGCACCTCCACTGTGCTCACCACGGGTAACCACACGCCTCCACTGTGCTCACCACGGGTAACCACGCGCCTCCACTGTGCTCACCACGGGTAACCACGCACCTCCACTGTGCTCACCACGGGTAACCACACGCCTCCACTGTGCTCAGCACGGGTAACCACGCACCTCCACTGTGCTCACCACGGGTAACCACACGCCTCCACTGTGCTCACCACGGGTAACCACCACACACCTCCACTGTGCTCACCACGGGTAACCACGCACCTCCACTGTGCTCACCACGGGTAACCACACGCCTCCACTGTGCTCACCACGGGTAACCACGCACCTCCACTGTGCTCACCACGGGTAACCACGCACCTCCACTGTGCTCACCACGGGTAACCACGCACCTCCACTGTGCTCACCACGGGTAACCACACGCCTCCCCTGTGCTCACCACGGGTAACCACACCTCCCCTGTGCTCACCACGGGTAACCACACACCTCCACTGTGCTCACCACGGGTAACCACATGCCTCCACTGTGCTCACCACGGGTAACCACACACCTCCACTGTGATTATAAGATAGTGTTTTATTTCGTCTGGTCTCAAACAAAATGTCAGGATATTATTTATTTTTACACGCAGCCACCCAGGATATGGCAAGGGGATGTACATACAAAAACATTCACAGTGAGTATTACTTCCTACTACTATCCTGGTGACAGACGGACAGACAGCGAAGTCTTAGTAATGGAGTCCCGTTTTACCCCTTGGCTACGGAACCCTAAAAATAATCTCCTCTACACCGATATTATAAAGTGGTAAACTTTGACCGAGGTAATATCCGGAACTATTGGACCGATTCGGAAAATTATTTCACTAATAGCAAGCCACATTACTCCAGAGTGGCATAGGCTATGTTTTATTCTGGGAAAATGCAGAGCTCCCATGGAAAAACGGAATATACGCGGGAGATATTTAATCAAATACCATATTCTAGGTTCCGCGGCCCTGCAAAAGCGTATTATGGCACTGCTGAGAAAGATAGAGCATTGTGTGAACGGCGTCCAACCAGTGTGGGAAGAGACTTTCCGATGTTGGTAAGAATCGACATTTTGCTTTATACCAATTGAAACCTTCTATCGATCTGGATAAGATTCTCTTTTGTACGTTGTAGGCTAGTATTTCACCACTGTCATAGAATAGGTAGCTATTAATACCTAAATACATTCTTAATTTGTAAATTTATGCTTGATAGCTCGATGGAGATTTTATATTACATTTTGAGCGTGTCGGGTGAGCTATAGAGTAGCGACGCAGTACAACGCGGCGACGCTAGCGCTTCGCATACAGTTGCAATGTCAAAGTCAAATCATTTATTGTAAAAAGGCAATAAAAACGCACTTTTACAAGTCAAGCACTTCAATCTAATAAACAAATTAAACCATAAAAGAAAACAAACTATAGTTAATTGATTATGGATTGAGTTTGAAAAAGGATGATAAGGAGGATGGAAGGCTAGAGTTGCGCTTGTCTCTTGTCCGATTCAGCCGTTTGTATGGAGTGTCTAACATGTGACAGCGTCTTACCTGGTCTTGGTATCTCATTCCAAGCCAATCCGGTTGTAGGCTGAGCATATTTACCGCTTGTGACCGTGGTCAAACGCTAGGCTATTAAAAATATATATCTATACTAATATTATAAAGAGGAAAACTTTGTTTGGTTGTAATGAATAGGCTCCGAAACTACAGAACCGATTTGAAAAATTCTTTCACTGTTGGGAAGCTATGCTATCCCCGGTACACATAGGCTACCTTTTATCCCGTAAAAGTTAATGGTTCCCGCGGGACAGTAGTTAACGCGGGTGAAACCGCGAGGTGCTTCTAGTATAATATATAATTATAATGGTTGCAGGGACTCGCTATGCAAACTACTTCAGAAGTACCCCAAGGGTCAGGGGGACAAGATGGACGAGTGTCAGATGGAGGCCCTGCACCGCGCCGTGGCCAAGCGCCGCGTGTCGCACCACACCAGCACGGAGCACGACCTCGAGGTGCGCCACGGCCTCGCCGCCGCCACGGCCTACTCCCACCGGGCAAACCTATAGAGAACTGTTACGCGGGTTTGGAAGATCGCGTTTTTAAAAAAGAAAAAATGAATTAAACGGGAATTTAATTATTTATGAAATTAAATTGTTAAATGAATTGTTATAAAGTGGAATAAAATAAAGGCTGTCCTTTGGCAGCCTGTACGCGACGAAGGGTGGAGTGAGACTGAGGCATTTAATTAGAATGAAATATAGAGACAGTGACAAAAGGGCTGATTAGGCACTTATGGTGCACTAATGCTAACAAGGGTAAGGTATAACGGAACGCAGACCGGACATCACGGGGGCCGTATTATGAACTCTTAATCCCAGTCAGTTTACGCCGTAAACTGAACTGCCTGGCTATTGACCTCCTAATGTCAGCCAGTAACGTCATGTGACAGTCAAACCTACTTCATGACCTAATAACAGGCTGGAAATTTCGCATTATCGAACTTTTGACATAATGTAGGTCATAATATGAATAAGAACAATTCAGTTTACGGCCGTAAAAAGAATTGCCTGGAACTTGTCTGGTTTTAAATATGCTCGTAATACGCCCCCAGATATTAATATTGAAGTCAAAAAAACAATGATATTCTAGCAACCACTATGCGTACGTTCGTATAAAATGTAATGAGGCTAGAGTTGACACAATGACGTCCCACATTGTTTTTTTTTGTGTATGTAATGGCTTCGCACGGTTTGTGCATATAGCCAGTATCAAGTATTTTATTATAATAAGTATTTCTTAATTTCACATTAAGAAAGTCGCAGCAATATAGCAATCATGGTCAAGTAGTCAAGTCAATTATTTACATCGTCAAAGTCACGATTCAGTAAAGTAGTGGATGCTTTACTGAAACTTCCTGGGAGTTTTGGAAAAATGCGAAATGACACGTTTTTTGAGTTTATATCATTCGCCTACACTCGTGCACGTTAACGAACACTTAATGATTAATATTCCACCAATATTACGCATTAACACTCGAAGAAACACAAGTTTGAGCTAATAATACAAAACCAACAACGTCTCACTATCGGATTCCCGCCAAACTCCGTCACACATTGTTATAAAAGAATAATTTTACTGTCCACAGATGCAAATACAAGAGTGGGCGAATATCACATCGTTCTTGTGCGCTCTGGGCGGGGTCTGCCTGCAGAGGCGGCCTTCGTCGTCGTGGTCCCATCTACACGGTAAGCTCACTACAAGGATGCTTTAGTTAGGGTTCCTTAACCCAATGACTAAAATGGAACCGTTAAAAATTTAGAAAATCTGTTGGTCTGTCTTCGTACATCGGCTTGTACGGAACCCGTGAGTGATCCGACACGCACTTGGCCAGTTTATGATTTACTCGCTGCGAGTACGATATAACGAGTAGAATATGATTACAAGTATTATTTCTTTCTTTCGTGATAGAGGCATACGGCTACAAAAAAACATTGAGACACTTATATTATGTATATTACTAGCAGACACGGCCACGCGTTGCTGTGGCTAAGGTTTTTGTTATTGCGACTATAAATTGAGATGTAAGCTATCCTATCTTTTATGTTAGATCAAACTGTACACGGTGTCCAAATTTTATTTAGATCAGTTCAGTAGCTTAGTAGTCCATCGCAGACAAACAACGTGACGCGTAATTTATATATTAAGATTAAGATTATTATTGGTATAATTAGGTATTTGAAATTTCAGATACCCGCAAGTACAACGTGCTAGCAAACAGCTCGCAAGAAGTTCAGTATTGTCCTGTTACTCAGTAAGTGTTAAAGTGGTAGTATTCCTTATCGTATAATACACATTTGGTTTTTTTTTCTTGACGTCATCGTTTATTCTTTTTATAGATATTGTGGCTGTAGGACATTATGGTGTGCCTACACGCACACAGACACGATTCTCTATCCGTACACGGCACAAAACACGGCACGGCAAATTTATAAAGTCCCTTTTTTACTTTTGTGTGACACTCAAAATATAAAATGTACATAAGCAACGCCGTTTTTATATAATAATTTACAACATACAGCCGCGGCTGAGCGGTCTTCGGGAAATAGACTAACCCCCAGTTTCTGAAACGTCAGTCAACGTTGACAACAGATTAATTCTATTGCCATCCTTGTCATTTGTTTAGTGTTAGATGGAGACAACGATCGTTTTAATCTACTGTCAAAGCCAACTAGCGTTCTAGAAACCGGGGATATCTGTGCCACAAATGTTATGAACGCCCGACAAAAAAAAACACGTCTAACAAGGATCTTTTTCTCAAACAACTAAAAAATTATCAAGTAACCTAAAAAAAGATAGATCAACTCAACTCAATATTCCGTTTTAACATTCCCCTTAGGTAACACCACGAAAGAGAGAGACAGGCGGAAGTGAAAAGAGAGCGGGGCGCGCGTGCCCAACATATGACTCGTAGCTCAAAACTAACGCGAGTTTTTCCATACAAACTGTGTC
Source organism: Hylaea fasciaria (assembly GCA_905147375.1). Taxonomy (NCBI): domain Eukaryota; kingdom Metazoa; phylum Arthropoda; class Insecta; order Lepidoptera; family Geometridae; genus Hylaea; species Hylaea fasciaria. The sequence goes on along the minus strand of LR990222.1, from coordinate 2,744,160 downwards.
ATGCTCTACGTCTGTCACACAATGAAAAATGCCATATGTGCAGTTTTAGAGGCCATATAAGTGAAGCATATTAGTTACCGCATAAGGCACATTTTCAAATAAACGGCGGTTGACTTATAAACCTTTATTGACACAGTAACTTTCAATCACTTTTTGGCGAAAGCCATGAGCCTAGTATCAGAGATGGACCTGACAAAACTGTATACCCGAAAGGGACACACCTGGCTGCAACCCCTATAAATCGAATAAATTTAATACACGTTATTTAGGCGTGGCTCCAATCATTCGTGCGACATTCTAAAATGTCAAGACTGGTCTGATTCTGCAGCAAAGCAAAAAAAATTGTGCATACGCTGACAAAGAGAAAGCATCAGCGTAAGTACTATCCTACTTACTCCTTCGTCTATTTGTATACACTTGTCTCTTTTCTTCCCCGGATCTTGAGTTAAATGTCATATCTGTTAGATGATTAATCTGAGGCGACAGCGGTTCCGATACAAGTCACATCCACTCTTGCCTATGTTCCGTGCGTAATACCATTATACATAAGTTATGCCTGCATTACCGTTTGCAACGAAGCGATATTAATCGCTAGCTTTTATCGACTCTCGATAACACTCGAATAACAAACTGGTACTTTACATTCAACATGCAAGATTTGATGTTCGACATAGTGAACGTAACTGGAATATTTCTATCGATACTGTGTTGTGTTACTTTAGCGACAACATGGATTTTGATGCCGCAATGGCGGACCATACACAACTTCATAAGCGTCAACCAAATAGTATTCGGGACGTTGCACGTGTTTTACATCAGACTATTGTATTATACCAGCTCTTGGACTGTGGGAAAGAAGCAAATAACCGACTGGCTCTTCATGACTACGACTTGTTGGACCTTGAACGCTTCTATACTGGCTTATCGGAGAATCGTGATGCATGAGGGAAACGTTTATGGTAAACGCAGGGTGGCCATCGCTTCGCTCGGGACGGCGGCCGCGCTCATGGGCCTGTGTAGAAGTGTCAAGATACTCTACGACATCTTGTATTTCCTATCTACATGCCTGATCTTAATACTGACGATATTATTCTACGCGCTCTCTCTCATGTCGTGCTATAAGACGACGAAGTCGCGTAAGCGGTTCTCAGACGTCGCTGTGTCGGTCGGCGTTGCGGTGCTATGCGATATCGTCAGTGTATCATGTTTAGTCAGTCAAACTGTTATAATGTTCCTTGTAACTAAAAGAGAGAGGGACTGTCACGGTTATGAGAATGAGAGAGATTGCGCCCTGATCGCTTCGTATTACGTTGCGTTGGAGAATATTAATTATGTGGTGATGTGGCGACTGGTTCCACACTCTGCTTTTGTGCTGCTCAATAGGGCTTCGAGGGAGCACTGGAGGCAGTATCTCTCGAGGGCAGAGGTTAGAGAGCGTCGCGTGGTACCGGCGCCTGTGTAGCCAACCGATAAGTGTGTTGCCGTCTTTGTCGTTTGTTTAGTGCTAGATAGAGACAACGATTCATAGTTAACTAGTCTCTGAAACCGGGCGTGAGTTGTCTAATATAATGTAATGTAGGCCTACCTAGCTGACCCGACACGTTATCCTGTCAAGGTCGAGCCGTTGTAATACAAAATGTATAAGAAATATTTTTATTTATTTATTTATTTCAAAGTACAACTTACACTAACACTATACAATACTAAAATTGTAATAAAAAATGTATAAGAAATATTTTTATTTCTTTATTAAAAAGTAAAACTTACACTAAATATTTATCACTAAAATGCAAGTTACAAGTCGGTATTTATTTACATAATATTATTATTTTAACTTTGTGCAGGTGTAGGTACATGTGTGTGTGTTGTGGTGGTCGCATGGGAAAATTAATGTATTTCCCATGGTGTGTTTTAGTGATTCTGCTAGTCGGGACAGATATAAATCCATCAAATCAAAGACTGTATAATCTGTTCAGTGGTAGACTTTGTTTAAAATTTTAATAATATAAAGTACATTTTGTAATACATAATAACAACTATATAGGAGATGGAAGGATGACCTTGACGCCTACCTGAAAGACTGGAAAACTATAGCTTAGGATAGGCAGAAATGGAAAGAGGGTAGGGAGGCCTTTGCCCTGCAGTGGGACATTTCAGGCTCATAATAATAATAATATAGAAGATACACGATTACAGTGGTAAATTCCAGAAAAAATATATTATAATATATTTTATAAGATCTAAGAATTGGTTTTAGTGGTATAAAAACGATATTTCAATATATCATGGTTCAAAAACGATACATTGTTCCTTTGCTCAATAGAATATAATATGAAAAAGTGCTTAGTTATTTTTTTAAATTTTACGTATTATTTGCTAATTGCTTTCGAGACGCAAGTAACGAATCGGCCGAGAGCCATCAGTTGCCATATTAAAAATCTAACCCCCTTATTTATAAAATGTTGGCTTATTAAAAATGCATACTGAAAAATTGAACTGTGCAATACTAAGTGACATTTTATAAATGTTGTTTACAGTGAAGGTGATAAACGTTACTCGTTATAATGGCGTTATTTATATCCGACTTAATTAGTAGGTACCTACCTAATTATAAACGCGTATCGCCCAACGATGGCTAATTGGCTTGTGTAGTTAATTACTGAAACCCAACTGCTAGCTACGTATGGAGAATCACTAGCAATAACCCACGGCTTTGGCCGTGTGGATTATTCGCTTTTCTGAACGCCTCTCAGCAAATGATTTATATTAGGTACTAGCGGACCCGACAGACATTGTCCTGCTTGATATTTCAAGCGATAAACAACCTAGATACTGACTGCAGCGCCATCTGCCGGGCAGATATGTGAATCCAGGGTGTCTCCCCAACGCATACAAAAAAATCATTCAAATCGGTCCAGCCGTTTAGGAGGAGTTTTAGCATTTAGCAAAACCGCCCTTTGTAAAACATTATTGTGTCCATTGTTTATCTGTATTGTGTTACTTTTAAGTGAACAATAAAGGTGTTTTTATGTTATCCAAGCACAAATCAAGTGTTCGTCAGCCAATTCTGCCCTTTCATTTTTTATTTTAGCAATAACTTGTGACAATGATAATCTCATAATAAAACGAATTACTTAAATTGATATACCGAGTACATTTATGTATATTACTATTAATACATACAACTAAAAAATTACAGTATACCTACGCTAGCGGAAAATAAGTAAACAAACTAACTATAATTATGTACTTAATCACCTAAAACTAAGCAAAACACTAGTTGTTATGAAATTTTATGTGATAATATATGGGTAGGTACAACATTTTTAAATAAGTACTCTCTGTAATTATTAAGATAGAAAGACTAGCGATTTCAATTGTTCTTGCACTCAGATATAGTCTAAAGGCGTGTCCAAACACAGTGCGTTAGGAGCGCGGCAGCTACGCGCCGCATTCGGAGGACACCTCTGCCGCGTGACCGTCATAACACAACAAGAAATTATCGTAGCAAGGCACGCCGCGCACGTTTGCCGCGCCGTGTCTGGTCGCACCTTTAGGCAGTCTGACAGAATCTAACGCCGTTTGGTTGCACGTATTCCGGTCAGGTGGGTCAGACAGTTCACTGGCTTGTATTTCAACCAAGAGTCCCCCAATAGGGTAGGTATTTATCTACGAAGCTCTTGGGATGTCAATATAGATATACTAGTACCCAACTTATAAGGCGCGTCGTGAATCTTTGTTGTAAAATACTACCTTATTTTATACTACTTAATTAAAACTGTTTGTTACTATCCTTGTAACTGGCATAATTATTTAAATTCAAATGTATAGTGTATACTAAGTTCTTTTTCCTTGTCACTCAAAATATACAATTTACAATAACAACATCGTTTTTCTACAATAATTTACAACACGTTATCAGCACGAGGAATTATAGTGGAAATTCAAATAGAAAGATGTTGTGCAATAAGTAATAATATATTTTAAGTCGAAAATTGTTTATCTTTGAAAAAGTTCCAAAATGGCGAATAGTGGTGATTCGGGTACGGTAAGATGGTCTTCACCTATTCCGGCAATACTTCTCACTAGTAGAGAAGGCTATCCGTCGTGGAAATTCAAGATGAGACAGTATCTGATCCATGAGGATTTGTGGAGCAGTGTAGATGGCACTGATGTTGCCATGCCTGCAGCCACAAAAATCAGGAACGATCAGAGAGCATTAGCAAAAATATGCTTGGCAGTCGACGGGTCTGCAATAACGCATATTGCCCAAGATGCCTGGAAGGCGTTACAGGGAGCCTATGAAGATAAAGGCATGGGCAGACGGCTAGCGTTAGAGAGAAAACTTTACAGGCTCTCGCTGAATGATTTTCAAAACATTGAAATGTATGTCAACGCTGTTTTGAGTACAGCACAAGACTTGGCTGACATTGGCAAGGTAATAGAAGATACTTCGATTGCTGCTATTTTATTAGGAGGTCTTACTTCTAGATATGAGCCCCTAATAATGGCATTAGAAAATAGCAATGTTGAGGTAACAACAGATTTAGTAAAGTCTAGATTACTGAATGAGATGTCTAAAGATGTTCAGCAAGATGATCATGTAGCGGCTTTGAAATCGAATAGTTCTGGAATAAGGAAGAAAAAGCCTATAATCTGCTACAAGTGTAGAGAACCTGGACACAAAAGTCCTGATTGCCCTTTGAAGAAGGAAAAGAAGGCATTTAGCGTATCAGAGAGGGTTGAACATAAAGGCACAGATTGTTCTTTGAAATTGGAAGAGGAAGAGGCGCATGTGACATCAGGCATGGCTCTCTCCACACCTGTACCAAGTAACCAGAAGTGGATAATAGATTCTGGAGCAACTGTTCATATGACTCCACACAAGGAGTGGCTGAATAATTACCGACAAATAGAAGGCGGAACTATTACAGTGGCAAATGGACATAAGATTGCGACTTTGGGTGTTGGTGATGTATTTATTGATACAGACTCTCCAGTAAATAGAATAGAGGGTGTAGTTCATGTTCCATGCTCGGGGCGCTTGTTTCAGCCCATATAAGGATTTCTGCAGCAGACAAACTTGACCTTCATGACCTTTCTTCATAAAGCCTTGAGGTTGTTCCATAAAAACTTCCTCTTCAAGGTCTCCATTGAGGAAAGCTGTGTCAACGTCCAAGTGCCTCATCTTGAGATCCAACTCTGCAGCCAAAGCAAATAATGCACGGAGTGAAGAATGGCGAATTACCGGAGCAAAAGTTTCATTGTAGTCTACTTCCTTTACCTGCTTGAAACCTTTCGCCACAAGCCTTGCCTTATGCTTCATAATGTTACCGTCAGCATCTGTCTTCACTTTATAAACCCATTTGCATGGTATCACCTTCTTATTTTTCTCAGGCTTATCTACAAGTTTCCACGTCCCTAATTTAATGAGCGAATTATATTCATTATTCATAGCTGTACGCCATTCATCAGCATCTTTAGCATTAACTGCCTCTAAATAACTATTCGGCTCATTTATATCATCAGCTAATACCATATTGGTATAAAAGTCCGGTTGTCTACGAGCCCTAGTAGGATACCTACATACTAGCTGATCTGCGCTTGTTCTTTGTTCAGGACTCGTAGGACCTTCCGATTCAGCGGAATCGAAGTCCACTTCATCATCACTGCGCCCAGAATTTTCTTGAAGTACAACCACGTTCTTGTCTGTCTTCTGCTCAACATCAACCACCACCACTTCTTTGTCCTTCTGCCTGACATCATCAAAAATAATGATAGCTTCCGGTTTTGCAGTTTCAACGACATTACTTTTCAGTTGATTAAAGCGGTCTTCAAAAAACGTCACATCTCTGGACTTCTGCAGTTGCCTTGGATTTGAAGCATCTCTAAAGAAATATCCGTTTGGATCTTCTGAGTATCCAACAAAAATTACTTCTTTAGCTTTCATATCCAGCTTCTTTCTATGACATGCGGGAATTTGTATCAGCGCTCGACATCCAAATACACGCAAATGGCTCAGATCTACCTTTTGTCCGTTCCATTTCTCGAATGGTGTCTGCCTCTCTAAGGCCCGATGCGGCGACCTGTTCTTCAAGTATACTGCCACCTTGAATGCATCTTCCCAGTACGCCTTCGACAAAGAGCTCCCAGCAAGCATTGAGCGCGCTTTCTCCACTATGGAGCGATTGGTCCGCTCTGCCACGCCGTTGGACTGAGGACTGTACCCAACAGTTGTCTCATGCGTCACGCCTTTCGAAGTTAAATACTGTAAAAAATCCTTATTGACGTACTCCTTTCCGCAGTCAGTTCTCAATACTTTTATTTGAGCACCAGTTTGCCTTTCTACCAGCGCTTGGAAAGAACAAAACTTATCTTTCACCTCTGCTTTTGAAGCAATGAAATACGGATAAACCATCCGCGAATAATCATCTACGAATAATAGAACGTACCTATTACCCTGCAATGACGTCACAGACATTGGTCCACATATATCTGAGTGGATCAATTCTAGTTTAGACGTAGCTTTCTTATACGCAATTGCCTTGAAGGGTTTTCTACTTTGCTTACCTTCAACACAGGCAATGCATTTGGTTGTATCTACACTTTTGTAATCAATGCCTACATGAGCGTTCTTCAATTGGTCCATACCTATACGACATAAGTGACCTAACCGTTTGTGCCATAGTTGGTACCTGCTTAACGAGTTGTCAGAGTGCACATCGTACGCCACATTTCGGGAGGAGACAGTATCTGATCCATGAGGATTTGTGGAGCAGTGTAGATGGCACTGTAGGGTGTAGTTCATGTTCCTGATCTGACAAGCAACTTAATTTCTATAAAGAAAGTTGTGGATAAAGGTTTTGTAGTAGTTTTTAATAAAGATGGTTGTAGCTTTTATAAAAATGATGATTGCTCTGTTCACAAGTTTGTCTGCTGCAGAGATCCTTATATGGGCTGAAACAAGCGCCCCGAGCATGGAACATGATGTTGGACAAAACTCTACTAAAGTTGGGTTTTACGAAAACTCCTTCGGAACCATGCGTATATAGAAAACTTTTTGTTCAGGAACTTGTCTTGTTGGCAGTCTATGTAGATGACATTATTGTCTTTCATACAAGTGACGAGACATGTCAAAAAGTGAAGTCTGATTTGGAAAAAATGTTTTCGTTGAAAGATCTTGGAGAAGTAAATTATTATTTGGGGCTGAATATTGTCAGAAAAGATAGCGAAATCAAGGTAAATCAACGAACATTTATATTAAACCTGTTGAAAAGGTTTGGTATGGAAAATTGTAAGGCTGTTGATACACCATCGAGTCTGAAAAAACTGAATGCTGTAACTGGTCAAGATGAGTCTTACCCATATCAGAACCTAATCGGGTGTCTCATGTTCCTATCAGTCAACACTCGTCCTGATATAGCTTTTGTTACAAGCTATTTGAGTCAGTTCAATACCAAATACAGTAAGGAACATTGGACTGCGGCGAAAAGAGTCCTACAGTATCTGAAGGGTACAATCGATTACTCTCTTACTTACAGGAAGGTTGGAGAGTACCTGCAAGGATACACAGACGCAGATTGGGCTAACTGTAGCATTGACCGCAGGTCATACACGGGCTACTATTTTACGTTGGCCGGAAGTCCTATTGCGTGGCAGGCCAAGAAACAGCCAACTGTGGCACTATCTTCGACAGAAGCGGAGTACATGGCACTCACAGCTGCGGCTAAAGAAGCTTGTTACCTTAGAAGGTTTATTTCAGAAACTACAGGTAAGAGCGATATAGTTGTCATGTATAACGATAGCCAGAGTGCACAGAGTTTGGTACACAATCCTATCCACCATGAAAGGACGAAGCATATAGATACCAAGTATCATTTCATTAGGGAAAAGGTGTCTGACGGATGTATAGATATTCGGTTCGTCAGATCAGAACTTAATTATGCTGATATCTTCACAAAACCTTTGGGGAGAGTTGCACATACGAGGTGTGTAACAAGTTTAGCCTTAGGTTTTTAGAGAGTTTTAATTAAGGGAGGATGTTGTAAAATACTACCTTATTTTATACTACTTAATTAAAACTGTTTGTTACTATCCTTGTAACTGGCATAATTATTTAAATTCAAATGTATAGTGTATACTAAGTTCTTTTTCCTTGTCACTCAAAATATACAATTTACAATAACAACATCGTTTTTCTACAATAATTTACAACAATCTTCGTTCGCGCAGAAAAGAAAGTATGGTCCGAAGATTAACGAAAGAATGCTTAAAACTTACAATCAACCTAAGCTCACTACTGTAAGGTTCCATAATACACTGCAGCTGTTAGTTCCATCTCACTCTAAGCTCGCTAAGATGGCGGCGGCTGCCGACCAATAATAGCGGTCAATAGCATTTCCCGCGCTTTGAAAATTCATCTTCTGCGCAGGTACATCGGTAAGCCATATCAATTGGGTACTACTTTACGTAAGTTTGGCATACAATCTGTCTAGTACACTGCGCCCCGCTCTACACGCGAGCAGCGCGCCACATGCGCTTCCTCCTGCTGATATAATGCCTCCAGTGCTGCCTTGAGTTCCTGTTTAGCAGTATACATGCTGTGTGAGGAATTAGTCTCCAAAATGTGACAGTACTAAAGTAGTCTAGTAATATGAAATTAGTTGAGCCTATCCAATTACAATCTTTCGCATTATGGTAGTAACCGCAGTATATAATTTTTTTAACTGCTTTAAACCAATAAAGTTGTTCACCGACGAAGCATACAACATTGGCTATGTCGCACAGCACCGTCACTCCGACCAGCGCTGCGACGTGGCTGAACCGTCGCCTAGACATGCTTCTCTTGCAACACGACATCACTGATTGCACAATCTTCACATTCAACAGTATTGTAACAGTCATCAGTAAAAATGAACATAAACAGTGTACAAATGGATTTGTTTGATCGAAGTAGTAAAGAAATTCATCTACATTATCTTCCTGCGTAACTTTACTCGCGACAGTCACTGTCGCCGCCATCCAGAACGTCAATACGGTCGCTATCCTTTTCCCGTAGCTCAGCTTTCCGTGGTATAGCAATACTAGTCGCAAATACGCGAGTATAGTCGCGGTCAGCGCCCAGCATACCGTCGTTACGAAAAAGAAGTTGGGTATCGCTAGTAATTCTGCGTGTGTCCAACGTAAATCATAAAATAAAACTAAGCCCATCAAATTTAACGTTCCGAAAACTATTTGGTTTACGCTTATATAATTGTATAGAGTCCTCCAATGCGGCATTAAGTACCATGCCGTCAGTAACAGTACACAGCACAGTATCGATAATAATGCTCCTGGTGCATGTACTTTGTAAAAAAAATCTGCCATTTTTATATGAATTGCAACCAAGTCCGTCTGTCGACTTTGTTACTAAAAAAGCAATGGTTAAAAATCAAGTTCAGTACATACTATTGATTGATTGCTATTGATAATTTAATATAAAAATATTTCAAAGAAGATTTCGAAAGGTTCGAAAAAGTATTAGAAATCATTCACGACATACGGAACCCGACACTGCGTCGTCAAACACACACTTGGACGATAAATTAAATTATCAATAGCAATATATCAATAGTACTGAACTTGATTTTTAACCATTCCTTTTTTTAGTATCAAAGTCGACAGACGGACTCTGGTTTCAATTCATATAAAAATGGTAGACATTTTTTACATTGTAAACGCACCAGGAGCATTATTATCAATACTGTGCTGTGTACTGTTACTGACGGCATGGTACTTAATGCCGCATTGGAGGACTCTACACAACTTTATAAGCGTAAACCAAATAATCTTCGGAACGTTACATTTGATCTTCTTGATTTTGTTTGATGATTTACGTCGGATACTCGAAGAATTACTAGACACACACACATTATTAGATATATACAACTTCTTGTTCGTAACGACGGTATGCTGGGCACTAAACGCGACTACACTCGCGTATTTGAGACTGGTATTGCTATACCACGGAAAGCTGAGCTACGGGAAAAGGATAGCGACTGTATTGGCGTTCTGGATGGCGGCGACAGTGACTGTCGCGAGCAAAGTTACGCGGGATCATGATGCCGATTATTTCGATCACGGAAATCGATTTGCATTCACTTTATATTCATTTTTACTCATGACTGTAACTTTACTATTGTATCTGAAGATTGTGCTATCAGTGATGTCGTGTTGCAAGAAAAGTATATCTAGGAGGCAGTTCAGTCACGTCGCAGCACTGGTCGGAGTGGCGGTACTGTGCGACACTGTCAATGTTGTATGCTTCGTCGGTAAATACGTTTTCAAGTTTAAGGTACTTACAAAATATAGAAGTTGCATGGATTACAATAATGAGAAAGACTGTAATTGGCTAACAATGCTAGCATCGACTGATTTCACATTAATAGATTATTTTACTACTGTCACATTCTGGCGACTGATCCCTCATACAGCCTTTATACTGCTAAACAGGAACTCAAGGCAGCACTGGAGGCATTATATCAGCAGGAGGAACCGCATGTTGCGCGCTGCTCGCGTGTAGAGCGGGGCGCAGTGTACTAGGCAGATTGTTTGTCAAACTTACGTACCTATATTGACATCCCAAGAGCTTCGTAGATAAATACCTACCCTATTGGGGGACTCTTGGTTGAAATACAAGCAAGTTAACTGTCTGATCCACCTGACCGGAATACGTGCAACCAAACGGCGTGAGACTCTGTGAGACTGCCTAAAGGTGCGACCAGACACGGCGCGGCAAACGAGCGCGGCGTGCCTTGCTATGATAAATTTATTGTTGTGTTATGACGGTCACGCGGCAGAGGTGTCCTCCGAACGCTGCGCGTAGCTGCCGCGCTCCTAACGCACTGTGTATGTACACGCGTTTAGACTATATCTGACTAATTTACGAAGCTTACCCAATAGTTGTGTACTCACATAAACATGAAATTTCACAATTTCTTATCAACTTGTCTTTTATTTATAGTTTTAAGTATTTACGAGTATAGTTTATTTGTTGAATGGCAGTTAGCGTAGCTACTTTAATTTTTTAATTGTATTATTGTAACAAATATTTATGTCAATTAAATGGGTTTCATGATGAGATCGTCACAAACGATCGCTAAAGAAATACCTAAAGGATAAAATTGGCTTATGAAGAGTTGAAGAATTTAATTTTACTTGAGGATAGAATAGGATAGAAAACTCTTTTTGTTCACATTAGGAAAAAACATAATACAGGCAAACAAAGCGCGATCTTACAAAATGATAAATAAATAGTATAATATAAATAACCTAATTATCACATAGGTTGTTTACCTCCTGGCACGGACACCTACTTGCGTGTAGGATTAGATGTACATACAATGAAATACTTCCAGAATATTTAATATGCGTTTATTCTCAGTGCGAGATACAAGGCGACTGTCCTAATATAGTAGGCGCGATACATGAGGAGGATGAAGCTGCCTGGATATATTTATATAATATATCGAGTACATGACGGCACACACTTCCCCTCCTTTTAAAAGAAGTAATAATAATACTAAACATACAACCACTGATTAACACATTGGAGATTAAAATTAAATTTGTATAATCAAAATAAAAATAAGTAGGTAGTATCAAAAAAATTCAAATGCATGTAGAAAATAAAAATAATGGTTGCATAACAGTTATAAGGTAATAAAAGGGTAAAAATATATAAAAAAAATTACGTGCTATATTTTGATTATACAATTACCTACTTTTCGATTAACATACTAACACCACACTCACTTCACTTCACATCACTTCACTTTTGTGGCGTTTATTATGCCACGGAGTATGCTGGTGGAACGGCGCGTGGTGGGTCACGGATGCTGCGGCGGCTGCCACGAGTTCCTCGCAGTTCCCGTCGCAAGTATTTCGTGTAGTGGATTTTTAGGCACTTCCACCCTACGAAACAACACAGGACGAAAAGCGCTGCCAGGACTATATAAGTCAAGCCGTCCAACTTCGTGTGGGTGATCTGATGCATCAAATCAGACTCTGCCTGGTTGCCGCCTCCATTCTGGGCGATGATGACTTTTTCTTCGCTTTGTTCCTTGCTCTGTTCTTTGCCCATATTGCTTGAAGAAGATGTGTGACCGTAGAGTGTCGATAAGGTAATGATGAAATAATGATGCAATTAGGTAGGTGCTAATGCATAAAACGCACAGTCGGCTTAATCAATCTGCCGGATCGTGTTCTCTTCTCATGGTTTGTATCATTCTTCGGACTCAAATTGCTTGTTGCCAAGTTAGAATCTGTTTGAGATTCCATGTACTTATTTGGATGGGTTGTTGGTTTCACTGCGTCATTGTGCACGAAGAAGGCAGGTTTCAAGCGATCTATTGATATGGTTTTAATGTTGTCATTTATCAATAGTTTGAAATATTTGTCATGGCTTTCTATGACTTTGTATGGTCCGCTGTATGGTTGAGTTAAGGGCTTGGTAACCTGGTCGCATCGCACAAATACATGTGTGCATGACTTTAGCGCAGGGTGCACAAATATGTTATTTTGACGGTTAGGTCGTTTTGGAACTGAACATAACTTCCGTATGTGTTCTCTTAATTCTTGCAGGAAATGTTCGTTATCTGGAGAGATTTGCTTTGAGGGCTCAAAAAACTCTCCAGGTAGCTTTAGAGGTGTTCCGTAGGTAAGCTCAGCTGCAGATATTTCTGTATCGTCGCGCAAGCTAGCTCTCAAACCTAAAAGTACGGTAGGTAGCTCTGTTACCCAATTTTCAGTGGTTCCTCTTGCCATCAAGGCTGACTTAAGCGTTCTATGCCATCGTTCTATCTTGCCGTTGGCTTGAGGGTGGTACGCTGTGCAATGGATTTTGGATATTCCCATACGTTTCATTAACGTAGTAAATAAGTTCGATGTGAACTGTCGACCTTGATCTGCGGTCAAGTTTTCAGGCGATCCAAATCTTGTGATCCATTGTGAATAAACATTCTCAGCTACCGCTTCAGCTGTGATGTCCTTGAGTGGTACTGCTTCTGGCCATCCTGTAGCTCGGTCGATCATGGTAAGTATGTACCTGTAGCCTTTGCAGTATGATAGTGGTCCAACGATATCTATGTGAACGTGTTGAAATCGATCGCTTTTTGGAAAAGACTGAAGTGGAGAAATTACATGTCGCTGTATTTTTGATTTTTGACATTCCATGCATGCGCGTGTTAATTTGGTAACATCTGCGTTCATTGATTTCCAAAAATATCTATTTGCGATCATCTTTCTCGTACAGCGAGTGCCACCGTGACTTATTCCGTGTATGGCTTGGAATGCTGTAACACGAAACTTCAAAGGTAAATAGGGGCGCGCGCACTGCTTAGATATTTCACAATAGATTGGTTTATTGCAGTCTGGATAGATAAATGTTTTGAATTTCAAATTCGTCGACTCTAGTAGTGCTTTTAATTCTTCGTCATTCTGTTGAGCTTCTGCGATTTCGTTGTAATTTAGCGAAGGCGGCATGCTTATTTCGTCTATTCTCGACCAAAAATCTGCGCCTTGATTTTCTGACCCTGGGATGTACTCTATAGAGGTGCAAAATTGACTGATAAAATCAAGGTGTCGAAGTCTTCTTGGGGTATCACTACTGCTCGCAGCTTTCTTGTGTAATGCGTACACGAGCGGTTTGTGATCGGTATACACCTTTACTTGCTGGCCTTCTATGATGTACCGGAAATGTTTCACTGCCATGTATATAGCTAGTAGCTCACGATCATAGGCACTGTATCGTTGCTGTGCCTCGCTGAGTTTACAGGAGAAGAAACCCAGCGGCTGCCAAGTTTGTCCTTGTCTTTGTTGTAATGTAGCGCCGACGCAGGTGTTGGATGCGTCAGTCATCAGCGCGAGGGATGCGCCAGAGACAGGGTGTGACAACAAAACTGCTTCTTGTAGTTTGCTTTTGCAATTTTCGAATGCATCGTTAGCCTTCTCGTTCCAAATGATTTTTGACTTATCTTTGCGTTTGGTATTGTGAAGATATTCATTCAAAATTGACTGATATTCTGCAGCATTTGGTAAATGACTTCGGTAAAAATTAATCATACCCAAGAAACGACGTAGTTGTTCCACTGTTTCTGGTCTTGGGTAGTCCGAAATAATTTTCACTCGATCGTCCAGAGGTCTTATTCCTTCACTCGAGACATGGTAACCCAAAAAATCTAGTTCCGATTTTCCTAGGTCACATTTAGCTAAGTTGATCGTCACGCCATACTGGTCTAGGCGTTTGAACACTATCTCGAGGTGTTTTCGATGGTCTTCCTCAGAGTAAGATGCAATGATTGTGTCGTCAACGAAATTAAATAAAAAATCGAGTCCTTGATACACGACATGATTCATAAATCTTTGAAATGACTGCGCTGCGTTCCGCAGTCCGAAGGTCATTCGAGGGAATTCGAAAAGTCCAAAAGGTGTTATAATCGCGGTCTTCTCGATATCTTCTTGAGCAGTCGGGATAAAATGGTAAGCGCGATGAAGGTCGATCCGTGAAAATACTTTTCTTCCCGCCAAAAGATAAGTGAAGTCTTGAATCCTTGGTATGGGATATCTATCGGGCTTAGTGATTGCGTTTAAGCTGCGATAATCCCCACATGGTCGTATGTCTCCGTTTTTTTTAGTGACCACATGCAGAGGGCTGGCCCAACAGCTTTTTGATGGCCTGCAGATACCAAGTTGAGTCATGAGTTCAAATTCCTTCTTCACTTTTATGTATTTATCTGGAGGGAGTGGTCGTGCTCGAGCAAAGACAGGTGAACCGGTAGTCTCAATATGGTGCATTACATTATGCTTAGGTACGTCCTTGTAACATATAGGTTTTGTTATGTCAGGGTATTCTGATAACAGGTTGTAGTACGGGTTCGTGACGTCAATTGTTTTGATTGAGCTCTCTCCGTTGCATACTATAGATCCAATAGTATTTAGACTTGTCACTGAGTCAATTAATTTGCGACCACTGACGTCTACTAATAGCTTGTGGTGACTCAAAAAATCCGCACCGAGGATCGGTTGTTTCACGTCGGCGCGTATAAATGTCCACAAAAAAGGTCTTCGCAGTTTTAGATTAAGCACTAAGTTTTTAGTTCCATATGTCCGTATTTCACTACCGTTTGCGGCATATAGTTTGTAAGTGTCACTTTCACTGTTAGAATATAGTCTTTTGGTCGCGGGTAGCACTGACACATTGGCTCCTGTGTCCACCAAGAAACGTAGGCCACTGTTGAGGTCGGTCACGCATAGGCGGTGGGAAGGCGATATAGTGCAGACATCCGCCACTGACTGCACTGAACTTAGTTTTCCGAGCTTGGTTTATTTTTCCATGTGCAAGGTGCGGCACATTTGTTAGCTCTATGTCGGAATCGGCTGTGATAAAAACAAAGTCCGGAATCGTTTAAGTTGCGCCGGCTGTTGCTTCGATTTTGCGAGCGCGAGTTAGAGCGATACCGATTTTGATTATTATAATTTCGGTTCTGTGGTCTGGATCTATGCAGTTCCATAACTTGCAAACTCAATTGGGCGATCTGTGCTTGTAACATTGCGAATCCATCCGATTCTGGAGGCTTGCTGGTCACTTCGGATAATTGCAATGGCCTTGTAGTTTCCAAAATCTTATCTGCAATAGCTGCCAAATTTTCTAAATCCTTGACCTCGCTCACCGCAAGTACTGCACGCACGGATGATGGTAGATGTCCTTGCCACATGATACGCAACGTTTCGTCGGGTATTTTACCCCTTGCAAGGTCACGCATGTACCTCAAAAGTTGCGACGGTTTCTGATCCCCTAGATCAATCTCGCTCAATAATTTTTGAAGTTGTCGATTTTCCGATTCTTCGTACACCGCTAGAAGTCTTGCTTTGAGCGTCTCATATTTTCTGGGCTCGCGGGACAGCAAAATATCACTCACTTGCTGAATAACTTCTTTTCCAAGCTTTGTGACGACAAGGTTAAATTTGGCTTCATCACTTAATTTTTGCGGTGTTAAAATTGCCTCGCACTGCACGAACCATAGTCGGGGTTGGTCGCACCAAAATTCTGGAAGTCTCGAAGAAACAGTAACAGTCGCTAGCTCCGGTAATGCGCCGCTGGTAGATGCCGTTGATGGAGGTGATGCCATGCTTTTGTCAGTTGCTTCAAAATCTTGAAAATCACGTCGGGGTCACCAATTTACCTCCTGGCACGGACACCTACTTGCGTGTAGGATTAGATGTACATACAATGAAATACTTCCAGAATATTTAATATGCGTTTATTCTCAGTGCGAGATACAAGGCGACTGTCCTAATATAGTAGGCGCGATACATGAGGAGGATGAAGCTGCCTGGATATATTTATATAATATATCGAGTACATGACGGCACAGTTGGAATAATCAGTGGTGTAGCGTTCCGTACTGATAATGATAAAACGAAAATCCCCCGGCTGATCGTCTGTATGTCTGTTATAATTATCCGTCTGTACTCTGAAAGCTAAACACACACATAAAAGTTGTTATGACTATTAGGATTTTCATTTCGTTCGAGATTTCATTACAATACAAAATGTTATTATGCCTTTCGTGTAGTTTTAATAATTCAGCCTCTGAAACGTGACTCCTCTGATGGTTCCGCCTTCGGATCGAGACCAGCTTACCTCTAAACTGCGAGCGATGAAGGAAACTATGGTTGACAACTTTAGTTATAGGGCGCTATAGCACTCGCCTGGCTAGCCACCACGCTCTAGTATAAAATCTGTTGACAGTCCTGCGGGGTGTTATGGGAGCAGTCCATGAGATCCAGTAACATTCTGGCCTCTGCAATACTCCGCATGCTTACCACCTTCAACAACATCAGCACATAATATCACCAGGTAGTCAAATGCTTACCTTTCAAACGTGTAAGTACTTATACAGGTATCTCTTTCCCATTTTCAAATAAGTTATTTGCGGGTCAGTTCCGCTCTGCGTTACTCCTAATCGGCTATGCACGAAACATACTCCCAATTCCCATAACCGAAGCGAATCTAATTACATCTTACCGTGTTGAAATCCGTCAAGTGGTTAAAGCTGTAGAGTGACACAAAGTACCTATTCGACATTACATAATAATACCTGGATGACCGAGCTTTGCTCGGTTTTTTTTTTTAATAAATTCTGTTTTTTGGAAATTATATTTAAGTACGAATTACTAATAAAATGAAGCAATATGAATAATATTTTTCGATCTTACCGATAGAACAATATAAAAATATGAACTGGTTATTTAAAGAAAAAAATCATAAAAAAACACGAATAAAATGACATTTTCTAAAAATGATTCCTAGCTAGATCGATTTATCGCCCCCGAAACCCCCTTTATACTGAATTTCATGAAAATCGTTGTAGCCGTTTCCGAGATTCCAATCTATAATATAAAAATGAATCGCAAAATGTGTTGGTAAGCGCATAACTCAACAACGCCTGGACCAATTTGGCCAATTCTTTTTTTAAATGTTCGTTGAAGCTCAAAGATGGTTTTTACGGTGAGAAAAAATCGAATAATTGCTGGAAAACCCCTAAAAACAGCCATTTTCTTTTTCCCATACAAACGTTTTCTAACTAAAACGAGCTTTATTGCTAGTCTATAAAGTTCATATTGAATTACAAGCACTCACTGTTGTTTAAACAATGTAGGTATGTTCCTAACGTCAAACAGTCAATTTGCACTTTATTACCTATGTACAAAGTTCAAATTCAAATTAATAAAAGAAAGTCGTGTTAGTTACACTTTTTATAACTCAAGAACGGCTGATCCGATTAGGCTGAAAATTGGCAGGAAGCTAGCTGAGAACCAGGAGAAGGATATAGGATATACATATTTATCCCGTTACCTACCACGGGAACATTTTTGAAACTGGGAAAAATATATCTGATAAAATCGGGTTGTACAAGTTGACAGCTGTCACCCAGTTTAACAGCTGAAACAGGGAGAGAGACAGAGGGAGAGAAAGAGAGATAGAGTGCGAGGGAAAGATATGGATATAGAGGTAGAGAGATAGAGTGCGAGGGAAAGAGATAGATATAGAAGGAGAGGAAGCTTTTTCCCATAGAGACAATGACAGGACAACGTCTGTCGGGTCAGCTAGTTATATATATATATACCTAGTCAGGTCATAAATTCTGTCACATGTTTTATATAAAATAATTGAAACAAGTTTATTCATTATGTAACCATTTATATACCAAAATGAACTTAACAAAACATAGATTCTTATGACACTAAAGTTTATTCAAAATGACCTCCGTGATTTTGAATACAGGCCTTCAATCTGCGCGGCCAGTCGTCTATCGCAGCACGAACGAGGTCCATGTCAATATCGGCGGCTGCCTTAATCAAGGATGTCTTGAGCGACTCCAAATTGGGATGAGGCTTTGAGCACGCCTTTTCCTCCAAGTGTTGCCATATCTTGTAATCTAGCGGATTCAAATCTGGACTGGAGGAGGGCCAGTCTTCGTGCCGGATGAAGTCGATTTCACGCGCCGCCAGCCAGTCTTGTGTGCTCTTCGCTCTATGAGCTGGCGCCGAATCTTGTTGGAATACCCAGTGCCTGTTATTAAACATGGTATGAGAAACAGGTTCCACAAGGTTCGTCAGGATTGTATTTTGATACACAACTGCATTCGTTTTTACACCTTTCTCACAAAAATGTACCTCTGTTAAGCCCCAATAAGACACTCCCAACCATACCATGAGCGAGGATGGAAAATGACCTCGTTGGACACGCGGAATACGGTTGCTCGCTTCTTCACTACTGTGTGCGTACACCTTATCATTTTGTTTGTTGTAGCTCTCTTCTACGGTAAAAATTTTTTCATCCGAAAAAAGAATTTCCCGATATTTTTTTCCCGCGTACCGCTTCAACAAAGCGCGGCATCTTTTCAGTCTCAGGTCCATTAGACGAGCATTCAAATGATGTCCTGTTTTTCTTCGATATGCCCGAAGCCCTAAGTCTTCATTTAACACCCTTTTCACCGTGGTTCTGCTTAATCCCATCTGAAGGGCCAACAGTTTCTGCTTACGTTTGGGATTTCTTTGAATTCGCGCCTTCACAGCTTTTATCACTGCTGGAGTCCTAACAGACCGAGGGCGATCACTTCTTGACCTGTCATCTACACTAGAGTCTTCATTGGATCGTTTGATAGTACGATAAACGAATCTCTTGGTTATATTCAAATTTTTCAGTATGTCAAAAATTTGAATTGGCGCGTAACCGCAACGATGCAACGCAATAACTGCAACACGGTCTTCTTTAAGCGTCCACTCCATATTTAAAAATGAGTAAAATTCTAAAAAGTATACATTTTTATTTTCATGAACAATTCGAAATTCGAATTCAATAAACTTTTTTGTGGCCAGCATTCTAAAAGAAAAGTTTTTACTGTGTGACAATAGTTATGACCTGACTAAGTATATATATATATATATATATATATATATATATATATATATATACAAGAATTCCTCATTTAAAGATATAAGATAAACCTGCATACATACGCCTTAAAAACATAACACTCTTTCGGCAGTCGGGGGCAAAAATCTAAACGTTAATCATTCATCATCATCATCATCATTTCAGCCCGAAGAAGTCCACTGCTGAACATAGGCCTCCCCTACACCTTTCCAGGAAGAACGATTCTGAGCCCTTTCCAGCCATCGACTTCCCGCGATCTTAACAATGTCGTCGGTCCATCTGGTGGGTGGGCGCCCTACGCTTCGTCTTCCGGTTCGTGGTCGCCATTCGAGAACCTTTATTCCCCAACGGTTGTCGGTTCTTTATTATTAAATGTTAATCATTATAATGGCATATTTGTAACCGAGTTAATTATTAGGTACCTACCTACCTAATTATAAACGCGCCGCTTATCGCCCGGCGATGGCTAGTTGGGTAGTTAATTACTGAAACCCGACTAACTGCTTAACCAAGGTTCAGAGAATCACTAGCAGTAGCCGGCGGCTTTGTCCGTGTGGATGATTCGCTTTTGTGAATTTTCGCCCCTTAGGAAATTATTTATATCAGTTAGGTAACTATACTATGTATTTATCACTTTATAAGATCGCCCTTTGTTATCTGTTGTTTGCCTGTATTATGTTTTTTCGTAAAGCGTACAAGAAGAGTTTTTTATACCATTATATCCTCAACTTAAATTAAATTAAAGTCTTCAACTCTTCCTCAGCCAATTTGACCCTTTAGGTATTTCTTTTGCGATCATTTGTGACGATCTCATAATGAAACGCATTTCATTGACATAAATATGTATGTTACAATAATACAATAAAAAAATTACAGTACCTAGCTATCCTAACGGCCAATAAACAATTAAACGACTCGTAAATACCTTAAACTAAATAAAAGGGAAGGTGTTTAGAAATTGTGTAATTTAATGTTGTGTGAGTACAAAACTATTGGATACGCTTCGTAATTATTTTATTAAGGCCAAGAGATCTGCGATTCAAATTGTTCTTATAGTCAGATATAGTCTAAAGGCGTGTCCAAACACAGTGCGTTAGAAGCGCGGCAGCTACGCGCTGCATTCGGAGGACACTTCTGCCGCGTGACAGTCATAACACAACAATAAATTATCGTAGCAAGGCACGCCGCGCCGTTCGCCGCGCCGTGTCTGGTCGCACCTTTAGGCAGTCTGGCAGAATCTTACGCCGTTTGGTTGCACGTGTTCCGGTCAGGTGAGTGAGACAGTTAACTTGCTTGCATTTAAACCAAGAGTCCCCCAATAGGGTAGGTATTATTTATCTACGAAGCTCTTGGGATGTCAATATAGGTACGTAAGTTTGGCAAACAATCTGCCTAGTACACTGCGCCCCGCTCTACACGCGAGCAGCGCGCAACATGCGGTTCCTCCTGCTGATATACTGCCTCCAGTGCTGCCTTGAGTTCCTGTTTAGCAGTATACAGGCTGTGTGAGGGATTAGTCTCCAAAATGTGACAGTAATAAAGTAGTCTAGTAATATGAAATTAGTTGAGTCTACCCAATTACAATCTTCCGCATTATTGTAGTAATCGCAGTATATCATTTTTTTAACTGCTTTAAACCAATAAAGTTGTTCACCGACGAAGCATACAACATTGGCTGTGTCGCACAGCACCGCCACTCCGACCAGCGCTGCGACGTGGCTGAACCGTCGCCTAGACATGCTTCTCTTGCAACACGACATCACTGATAGCACAATCTTCACATACAACAGTATTGTTACAGTCATCAGTAAAAATGAACATAAACAGTGTACAAATGGATTTGTTTGATCGAAGTAGTAAAAAAATTCATGTACATTATCTTCCTGCGCAACTTTGCTCGCGACAGTCACTGTCGCCGCCATCCAGAACGTCAATACGGTCGCTATCCTTTTCCCGTAGCTCAGCTTTCCGTGGTATAGCAATACTAGTCGCAAATACGCGAGTGTAGTCGCGGTCAGCGCCCAGCATACCGTCGTTACGAACAAGAAGTGTTGTAGGTCTCCTAATAATTCTTCGTCTATCCAACGTACGGCGTCATCAAACGAAATCACGAAGATCAAATGTAACGTTCCGAAGATTATTTGGTTTACACTAATATAATTGTGTAGAGTCCTCCAATGCGGCATTAAGTACCATGCCGTCAGTAACAGTACACAGCACAGTATTGATAATAATAGTCCTACTAAATTTAATATGTCAAAAATATTTGACATTTTTGTAGGAATCGAAATCAGAGTCCGTCTGTCAATTTCGAATAAAAAAATAAATGGCTACAAACTAATATTGATAACGTAAAAAAATCCTCCAATTGCGTGTTGAATCACGCACAGTGTTGAGTTCCGTACATAATTAATATTCCAACTTTGTTCAAAATAATTTTATTTTAACGTGTCAAGTTGCATTATTTATATTTTCTATATTATATTATATTGTACACAATAATACTTATTTATTAAAGAGATTTTCATATCTTATCTTATCTTATATCTTTAACTTGAAATTAGCAATTATATATATATATATATATATTATATATAATTTGAATCTCGGAATCGGCTCCAACGATTTTCATGAAATTCAGTATATAGGGGGTTTCGGGGGCGATACATCAATCTAGCTAGGAATCATTTTTAGAAAACGTTATTTTATTCGTGTTTTTTTATGATATTTTTCTTTAAACAACCAGTTCATATTTTTTTATTATTCTATCGGTAAGATCGAAATATATTATTCATATTTCATCATTTTATTAGTAATTCGTACTTAAATATAATTTCCAAAAAACACAATTTATACAAAATAAATAAAAATACCGAGCAAAGCTCGGTCATCCTGAGATTGATATAAATGTACAAAAGCGAGCTTTTATCCATATACAGCAGGACTTCCCAATCGGTGGGGCGTGCCCCCCTGCGGTGGGGGGGGGGGGGGCGTAGAGAGATCTTTGGGGGGGCATAAAGTGTTCGGATATTTTAATCTAATTACTTATGATTGTTTATTATTTAAAACACTTACACAGATTTATTCGCGCCACCTACATACAATCGGCTTAATTTACTAAGTACTCCTCTTTACCACTATTTTGTTCTAGGTATCACGCACTTCAAATAAAATAATTCTTACCTGTCAATGCCAATGGATCATGATGAACATAACTGCGCTGAAGAAAAATATATGGGTCATGATTTTTTGTGTATAATCCTGGGCGACGCCATGCAAAAAAGGTTGGGAAACCCTGATATAAAGAGTATTTCTTCCAGCAAACCCTTGGGGAAAGAGAGCATTCATGATTAAGTGATGATTATTTTGTTTGTTGTTGATATGGTTTGAAAATTGCGACGAAGGACACGTTTTGATAACGACTTTGTAAACTCACGTCTTATCTAAAATTTGCCAAAAGTAAAAACACACGAACTGAGAATATCTAAAGCGTTTCAAATATCTGTCCAATCATAATATTATATCCAATTATTTAACTTTGTAGTCCCTATCGTCTTCAAGTAAAATACCCTTTACGTGCGGACGGACCGACAAGGGCTCCATTTATGCTATTTGGCTTAGGAACTCTAAAAATATTGTACATTGTTTACCTAATTATCACATAATAATATAGGTTGCGATAATCGATGGTTTAGCGTTCCGTGATGATTATGAAAAAACGAATATTTATGGAATTACTGCGCCGCACGCCTGACTCTGTCTGTGTGTCAGCTTTCCGTGGTATAGCAATACCAGTCTCAAATACGCGAGAGTAGTCGCGTTCAATGCCCAGCATACCGTCGTTACGAATAAAGTCTTGTAGGTCCGCTAATTCTTCGCGTTTCCAATTTAAATCATAAAACAAAATCAAGAAGATCAAATGTAACGTTCGAAGATTATTATTTTACAGACCAGAAAAAAATATTTGTGGATTGCACAAATATTTGTTCCAGGCGGGAATCGAACCCGCGACCCCTAGCGCAGCAGCCCCATTGCTCAGCCACTACGCCCAACAAGCCAAGTTTCTAAGTTTGCGTACAATCTTTTTCTATACGGATACACCGTTTCCACCTCTCAGGTTTATAGGCCAGCTGTTGCGGCTGCTGCTCTGCAGCAACGAGCGGTTCGGCCACCAGATCCAGAGCCACGTCAAGGAGCTGGTCGGCCGGGAGATGTCTCCGGCGCTCTTCCCCATACTGTTCGATCAGATCAAGAACATCATCGACAAGTTCTTCGATCAACAGCAGCAGGTTTGTCTGTCGTGCGAGGTTGTGCTAGTCTCTGATGTCAGAGATTATCAGGACTCTGACGTGGCTTCATCTGACAGCACCCTCCGAAGCCGGAGCGATGGTAATCCGCATGCAGCTTAGAAGTTGTCAGTGCTGGGCCGAGGATCGAACTCGGAATCGTTCGATTCTGAAGCGCACAAGTTAAGGGCCGAAGGTGGGAAGCATGTTCTGCTGAGAATGGGAACAGGTTCACATATTTGATACGTGCCCGCACTGGGCTTTGAACTCCCAACCCTCCGCTTGGCAGACGGACGTGCACCCACTAGGCTGTCACAGCTTAATCACGTATTTGGTTGCTTAAATTTCTCAGTAAATCATAAACATTGTTGCAGGTAATGCTGACAGACATCAACACGCAATTTGTTGAACACACGATATATATAATGAAGAGCATACTCGACAACAAGAGAAGCGGCTCGCCGTCAGAACACCTCAGCACTACGTCCATTGAAGGGCTCATGCTGGCCATCGTGAGGTAAATGGAAAGAAAGAAAGAAAGAAAGAAAGAATATTAACAAAAACAAACTTTTATTGCATTGTCAATTCATTCATTGATCAAATCTAAAACAAATTTGACAGTTAACGTATCGAATACTTTCTAATGGACGGAGCAAGTCGCGTGCAAAAACTAGTTTATCAGTCATGTTAATTATTATTTAAACGGGTCTAGTTCGCGCACAAGTAAACTAATATCAAAATATTTATAATTTTGACATACCTCAACGTCTTCTCGTGACCACGGTCGATGTAACTCGGCCGAAACGTCGAGGTAAGTATGTCAATATTATATCCTACTAATATTATAAACGCGTATGGATGGATGTCTGTTACTCTTTCACGTAAAAACTACTGAACGGATTTTAATGAAACTTTACAATAATATAGTTTATACCTCAGAATAACACATAGGCTACAATTCATAAAGATATATCGTATATTATCCAAACGCGGGTGAAACCGCGCGGCGCAGCTAGTATTTTGATATTAGTTCGTGCGCGAATTAGACCCGTTTAAATTCAAATGAACATGTATTCAGTTCGCGAAAGTTCGCGAAGTTGTAGTTTATCAGTCGCATGTAATGATATGTCCGTAGGTACGTGCGCCACCTGGACATGACCGTGCTGTCCGTGCACATCAAGACCAAGCTGTGCCAGGTGGTGGAGGCCATGATGCGGCGGCGGGACGACCTGGCGTTCCGGCAGGTGAGGCCTCTACCGCACGGGTGCACCCGTCGATGTACTTATGAAAAGTTACTTTATTTGAATAGTATTTCAGTCTATTTTCCCTTGCGATTCTCACAGAGCCTGATCCGAGCCGAGAAGGATAGTTAGAACAGGGCTGTTTGTCCTTGTCGTTTCGTCATGCCAGCCTTCAAACATGTTGTTGATTCATACTTACTTTGACTAATTCTGACAATGAGTGTAATTGGCATGGCGTTCTTGTTCTTGACAAATAAATAAATAATTAAATAAATTATGCAGCTAGCAGTATGGAGCAGCCGGTAGGTAGGGGTCGACGGAGGCAGACGCCCCGCGATCAAATCGAGGACGTCCTAGAGGAAGGACGAATCAAAACTACCGTCGAAAGTGTATGAAAGGACTAGTGATGTATGTGTGTATACTTTGTTCAGTGATCAACTGTTCGACGGTTTGTGTACCTTGTTCAGCGGTCAACTAATTGAACGGTGCGTGTACGTTGTTCGACGATCAATGGCGCGAGCTGTCCGTATACGTTGTTCGACGGTCAACAGCAACCGCATGTGTTCAACTGATTTTGAGGTTAACTTTTTTCTATATTAGTAATCTGTGGGTTGCAGTAATTTTTATCTAGTGTATGCTATTGTTGTAGGAAATGAAATTCCGCAACAAAATGGTGGAGTACGTGACGGACTGGGTGCTGGGGACCAGTCACCAGATCGCGCCGCCGCTGCGGGGGGACGCGTCTTCTATCACCAGGTACGCAGGCGTCATCATCATCATCAACGTCATCATCATAATCAAATTCATCATCATCATCATCAACGTCATCATCACCAACGACTTCATCATCATCATCATCGTCATTATCATCATCATCATCAACGTCATCATCATCATCAAAGTCATCATCATCATCATCATCATTGTCGTCGTGAAGCTGAGTCAAGACTAGGGCATGCAATTATCCGCCCTTTTTTACTATTCGGATATTTCGGATACTTCCAGAACACTATTCGGATAAATCCGGATAATATGGATATTTTGGATATTACTAACTAGAAGATAAATCAAACGAATATCAGTCTCAAATCAACATTTGTATTACAAACAATTCAAAAATTATGTAATTAGACTTATGTAACGAAGAATTATAAATTAACACATTTTGTAACAGAGTAATTTTCAAAGAGGTCCTTTATAAAAGTTACAAAATATACCTAATATAAACAATGCAACAGAATTGTATTAATCTATGTACTTCAGTATCGACGATCCGTAACGACGCGAGTGAGATCTAATAGTGATAATAATAATAACATATTATTATAATATTTATACAATAGGCGTGTCGACAGTATCAAAGAATCGTCGATTTAATAATTTTAGGGCAATCTACATACTAAAATAATTTAAAACACGGGTAAGTTTTATTTAAAATAATCAGATTATGAAGATTTTCAATAAAATAAAACATTAAAATATTGCCATCGGCCATTTTGATTGAAACACCAATCACAGCGCATGACGTCACGCTTAGGTAAACTCCGCTGATACCACTGTATTTTGTTGTTGTGAATACTGCTTTGCGGTTTTGGAGTGGTTTTTTTATTATTTAACGTGTGATTTATCGACTTTAATCTACAATATAACAATGGAACCAAGCTTTGTTAAGGCAAATAGCTCTAATTTGCCTAGGATTGATATATAATGTAGGGCGATTTCCTGGTAACAAATAAAGAATTTTGCTCGTCTGAGTTCCGAAACGTGAAGACTTCTTTGTAAGTCACTTCAAGAACCATCATTCTTCGTTTCTTAGCTATATATAAGGTCGCTCAGTTGTGTCGGATGTTCGTATTTTCCTGTCTGATTGGCGTGTAAATTTATGGGGCAAACATTCTGGTTTCATACGTACTGGTGATACTGATACCATCACCATGATACCTACTCCATATAATTTTCCATGTCATTTGACACCTCAAAAAAGAAAACGAATTTTGATAAGGAATGATAGCCAAGGCCAAAACAAACATAACCTCAATAAATTAATTATTCCATAGCCGCATTAATTCAACTATTTCCAGTCAAACAAACATTTTAAGACCTATAATTACATGATAACATACTCACATCAAAGTGGTCTTCACAGAAGTTTCGCCGTGCGAGCTTTAACCACTTAACTCTTATTATTTTATTGTTTGGAAAATGTAAAAACACTTTGTCGGGTGTTCTTATTGATGTGTTTTTACACTGCGGTACTGCACACCACTTATAAACTTCGGAATTCATTGGTATCACACTAAGTATCTAAATGTTTCGTTTAATCTTCGTAACGCATAGACATATTTACAATATGTTTACCTAAGCGTGACGTCAGACCCGAAGCCATGACACCGCGAGCTGTTTTGGCGCACTATTTAAAAAAATATTAGAAAAAGGGTTTTAACTTCGTTAAACTCAAATTTATTACCGAAATAAAGGTTTTTTCGCAAATAGTAAATATGTACCGCTATTATGGAAGAGGATTTCAAAATCTTTCGACACGCCTATAGGTACATACATGGTACATACAGTAGGTACAGATAAAATAAAACTTCTCCAAATTATCCAATTTAGTGCAAAACGCTCTCGGCTTTATAACTATAATAGTTGTATGCGCAGGAGGATAAAGTTTAAGTATGTAGGCATTGGATTGGTTAAAAAAGTTAATTAAGTAAGTTTTTAGTATTTATTTTCTGTTTGTGTAAGTTGGAAATAAAATTAAGTAAGTAGTTAAGTAGGTACTTACCACGCATGACGACGCCGTCAAAATAAAACCAATAAGGCCACATCGGTCGTAGAACTGATAACCGATGGGGAAGAAAGGTTCTAGAGTGGACGTCTTCAGGCTGATGATGATGATGAGTAATTTTATAACAATATCATTAAAAAATAACGTAGTTTTGATAAAATAAGTAAGTATCCGTAAAATTCGTATTATCCGAATAGTAATAGTATTGATATTCGGATATTATATTCGGCGGATATCCGGATAATGCGGATATCCGGATATCCGGATAGCATGCCCTAGTCAAGACTGGCAACAATCTTGCATAAATTGGCTAACCGCCGTAGAACCTACGTACAAAATAATACGCTCGGGGTGAATGACCAGACATGATGATAGTTGCTTCGAGAAAGGTCGAGGGACATTCGAGGGCCGCTTACACAAATAGTTACGCTACCTGTCCATAGATGGCGATATTTTAAATCTTAGGTACCTTATAAAGACCGGTCAATCTTGACCTAAAATTATGTAATCCACCCTAGGGAACTCGACCAGGCGTGTATGGAAGGAGTGGCAGCGCTGCTGAAAGGTCTACCGCTCCAGCCCGAGGAGTCTGATAGAGGAGACCTGATGGAAGCCAAGAGTCAGCTGTTCCTCAAGTAAGTCACCTTGGCAGACCCTCGAGTAGAGAATCTGTCGGCGAACCCCTATCGGGGTGTTCCGGCGGCCGCGAGGACCAAGCCCGTTCTAGGCTGAGCATGTTCATCACCTTCGTTACTTAAGACCAAGTGAGATAGTGGTCAAATCATCATCATCATCAGCCTGAAGACGTCCACTGCTGAACATAGGCCTCCCCTTTAACATAGGCCTCCCCCTTGGTGATCAAATGCTAAGCTATAAAGAACATTCGAGAAAGTTGAGTCCAAATTTTTACATATCCCAAAACATTTTTTTTTTCATCTTTTTTTTTTGCAATCTGTAGATACTTCACGCTGTTCATGAACTTGCTGAACGACTGCAACGAGGCGGAGCTGTCGGAGGGCCCGGGCCGGCTGGAGGCGCTGCGCAACGCCACCATCCAGGCCATGTCCAACCTGCTCAGCGCCAACATCGACTCCGGCCTCATGCACAGCATCGGTGAGGGCGAGAGACAATTCAACAAAAAATTGTTAAAATTTCCAATTTTCAGGCATGTTTTTCAAATGTTGTTTGCACACAACTCAATTCGGACTAATAAACTTTCACCGTCTATTACCACAAAAAATTAAATCAGTTAAACAGAGGTTTCAAAATTTTTATTTAACAAAAACGACGTCTATCCCTTGCGTTTTCTTACTCAATCCTGGCATTCCTATTTATTTTATTTTTGAATTGGTTATAGAGTTAGAAAAAGTTTAAAAATTTTGAAAATGAAGGTTAGACGTTTATTTGTGGAGAAAATATTGAGACTCATCTGTTCAACTCTGGTTTAAATCTTTAGTGGTAAGACCGTTAAGGACCAAAATGGCCAAATCGGTCCAACTGGTCAGTCGTGCCAGCCAACGGATTTTCACATCTCCAATAGTGAGTTTGTATGTGTCTGCCAGACCTGGGCTACCACCGCGACCTGCAGACCAGGGCCGCCTTCATGGAGGTGCTGACCAAGATCCTGCAGCAGGGCACGGAGTTCGACACCCTGGCCGAGACCGTGCTGGCCGACCGCTTCGAGCAGCTCGTGCAGCTCGTCACCATGATCTCCGACAAGGTGCCGTGCCCAATGATCTCGTTACACGTGTGTACCGACAAAAAAACCATAGGGAGGTCACACACAAGCCCGAGAGTTGAAAGAAATCGATGTCAAAAGTAGATTGTTGAACGCGGGCCTAAAACGGTCACTCATACTGGTTTTTTTTAGCCTCACAATAGGATTGCTCCTGTATCGTGGGTACCGCTTACAGACATATAATTTCACATACACATCACACCCAGACCAGAAACAAATATTGGTGGATGATATTTGTTCCGCAATATTGTCTCATCCGCGTATGATTGGCGACTCGATCAGCTATTATTCGGTCCGGTTCGCTCGTGACCCCGAGGGGTGGATTGGTCCGCAGGGCGAGCTGCCCATCGCCATGGCGCTGGCCAACGTGGTCAGCACGTCCCAGATGGACGAGCTGGCGCGCGTGTTCGTCACGCTGTTCGACGCCAAGCATCTCCTCGCGCCGCTGCTGTGGAACATCTTCTACAGGGAGGTGGAGGTGAGGCCTTAATTCTCCTTATTCAATTTCATCATCATCAGCCTGGAGACTTCCACAGCTGAACATAGGCCGCCCGCTTAGACCGCCACACTGAACGACAATTAGCCACTTGCATCCACCGGTTGCCTGCGACTCTTTTGATGTCCTCGGCCCATCTAGCGGGAGGCCTACCTGCACTGCGTCTTCCAGTCCGCGGTCGCCGCTCCATTTAGTATCTGACATTTTGAGCGTGTCGAATGAGCTATTGAGTAACGACGCAGTATCAAAGCGGTCGACGCTATCTTTTATCGCGTCTTCTTTCTACAGTTTCGATTCAGGCGAATCGAATCGAATCGAATCGAACTCATCAATCCAACCTGAACCCTCCAGGTGTCAGACTGCATGCAGACGCTGTTCCGCGGCAACTCCCTGGGCAGCAAGATAATGGCGTACTGCTTCAAGATCTACGGCTACCAGTATCTGCAGACGCTGCTGGAGCCGCTCATATCCTCGCTGCTGGAGCAGCTGGAGACCACCCCCAGCATCAGCTTCGAGGTGGACCCGGCCAGGTCAGTTGGGGCCCCCTGTGGACCCTG
The DNA here is from genome assembly GCA_905147375.1 of Hylaea fasciaria. Classification (NCBI taxonomy): domain Eukaryota; kingdom Metazoa; phylum Arthropoda; class Insecta; order Lepidoptera; family Geometridae; genus Hylaea; species Hylaea fasciaria. Next base: position 2,713,574 of record LR990222.1, on the reverse strand, counting down.
CTAGGTCGGTTATGAACCCTTGTCAGCACCACTTCTGATGATGACGAAATACGAGTCAAAATGATTGTATTGGTATAAAGAATTAATGAATGTTTGTCTATTCGTAAAACACTGCGAACAGGAGGCTTACCATACCATGACGTCTTATTGCGATCCAATTGAGGATCTAAACAGAATCGTTTCACTACTTATTCGTGACGTCTTGTTGTGACATCTCGACGCTCAATTTAGGTTGATTTTAAATCTAAAGGGATTAACGTTTACCTAAATGATATCGAAAGCCATTTATTACTATAAAGTGAAACGATTCTGTTTCGTTCCACAATTATTGGATCGCAATATGACGTCATGGTAAGCCACCTAGTACGAACAAAAAGAAAGGTGAGATAGGAAGAGATGGAAGAGAAAAAGAGACAGAAAGGTGACTGGAGGCGAGATGGTGTCTGTTCGTGTTCCCGGCGGTACGACCTCCATGGCCTAACAGACAGCCGCGCCCGCAGGCTGGACCCGAGCCAGGACATCGAGCACAACCGCTGCAACCTGAAGGAGCTGACGAAGGAAGTGTTCGAGAGCATCGTCAGCTCCGCCGACAAGTTCCCTCCGCAGCTGCGCAGCATGTGCCACTGCTTGTACCAGGTGCGTGGGGGGCGTGGCGGGGCGTGGGGCGAGATGTCAGCTCCGCTGACAAGTTCCCTCCGCAGCTGCGCAGCATGTGCCACTGCTTGTACCAGGTGCGTGGGGGGCGTGGCGGGGCGTGGGGCGAGATGTCAGCTCCGCTGACAAGTTCCCTCCGCAGTTGCGCAGCATGTGCCATTGCTTGTACCAGGTGCGTGGGGGTCGTGGGGGGCGTGGCGGGGCGTGGGGCGAGATGTCAGCTCCGCTGACAAGTTCCCTCCGCAGCTGCGCAGCATGTGCCACTGCTTGTACCAGGTGCGTGGGGGGCGTGGGGGGCGTGGCGGGGCGTGGGGCGAGATGTCAGCTCCGCTGACAAGTTCATTCCGCAGCTGCGCAGCATGTGCCACTGCTTGTGCCAGATGCGTGGGGGGCGTGGGGGGCGTGGCGGGGCGTGAGGCGAGATGTCAGCTCCGCTGACAAGTTCCCTCCGCAGCTGCGCAGCATGTGCCACTGCTGTACCAGGTGCGTGGGGGGCGTGGCGGGGCGTGGGGCGAGATGTCAGCTCCGCTGACAAGTTCCCTCCGCAGCTGCGCAGCATGTGCCACTGCTTGTACCAGGTGCGTGGGGGGCGTGGGGGGCGTGGCGGGGCGTGGGGCGAGATGTCAGCTCCGCTGACAAGTTCCCTCCGCAGCTGCGCAGCATGTGCCACTGCTTGTACCAGGTGCGTGGGGGGCGTGGGGGGCGTGGCGGGGCGTGGGGCGAGATGTCAGCTCCGCTGACAAGTTCCCTACGCAGCTGCGCAGCATGTGCCACTGCTTGTACCAGGTGCGTGGGGGGCGTGGGGGGCGTGGCGGGGCGTGGGGCGAGATGTCAGCTCCGCTGACAAGTTCCCTCCGCAGCTGCGCAGCATGTGCCACTGCTTGTACCAGGTGCGTGGGGGGCGTGGCGGGGCGTGGGGCGAGATGTCAGCTCCGCCGACAAGTTCCCTCCGCAGCTGCCCAGCATGTGCCACTGCTTGTACCAGGTGCGTGGGGGGCGTGGCGGGGCGTGGGGCGAGATCTCAGCTCCGCCGACAAGTTCCCTCCGCAGCTGCGCAGCATGTGCCACTGCTTGCACCAGGTGCGTGGAGGGCGTGGCGGGGCCGGGGGGGGGGGGGGGGGGGGGGAGGGGGCGATATGGTGAATGCCAACACGACTCCATCTCGCCCCACTCCATTCGAATAGACGGCTCACGGGGGGGTTTTAGTAGGCTCATGTCCCACCCACCCTCTTCCACTACCCCCGTGGCGGAAGGAAAGTACGAAGGCATTTCCCCCCCTAAAAAAAAAAGGTGCGTTCTGGGGTGTGCCAGGATGTGGCAGGCCGGCGGGGGCCACAAGTTTGTACCGCTGGAGTTGGCATAATGACGTCACACGTTTTTAATGTTGTTATAATCCACGCGTACAGTTACACCCTAACCTTGTTGGCCTTAATGCTACCCTGCAAACCTATCTAGTCTATTCAGCAATCTTGCAAGCTAGCTCCCATTTTTAGTTCCCATTTCAAGCCAGTCTGTTATCATCCTTCAACTAGAGCGGTTGCCTAAGGAAATCTATCCTCGCGTAAACTAATGTACCTACTTATAATACATAATATTACTGAAATATATATATTTTTTTAATAGCGCGTCCTAAGTAGCAATATAACAGTAGAAAGTCGCGGAAACAAGTTAGTAGATAATATTATTGCATAATCCAGCCTTATATTGCAGGTACTAAGCAAGAGGTTCTCGCAGTTCCCACAAACGAGCGTCGGCGCCGTTGGCACTGTGCTATTCTTGCGGTTCATCAATCCCGCTATTGGTGAGTTTGATATCCGCACAGGGCAAATATTGAACCATAAGTATTTCCTCACATTCCCTAGAAACACGGACGCAAAATCGACGGGGGCCTATAAGTTTAGTGTCTGTGAGTGTGTGTGTATGCGTGTGTCTATGTCTTTGCCTGAAGCATCGTAGCTTCTGAGCGGATTAATCCAAGATGGCCGCCGCCACAAAATGGAGATATAATATACCTACATAGTTTTTCACAACTCCCTCATTATGGGTATCAAATTAAAGGGCTTGACTAGTGGAATACTAAACACTATGACAAATTCCAAATTCAAGATAACCGCTTCATGAAAAAAAATATTTAACGATATTTTTAATCGGGGGATTTTTTTAAATTATAAATTAATTAACTTTGTTTTTTATTTAGTGTCCCCACAAGAAATGGGCATAGTGACCCGGTCGGTGCCCCCGCCGATCAAGCGCGGCCTGATGCTGATGTCCAAGATACTGCAGAACATCGCCAACCACGTGGAGTTCTCCAAGGAGCAGCACATGCTGCCCTTCAACCACTTTTTGAGGCAGCATTTCGAAGCCGGCCGCAAGTATGTATATCTATCTCTGTTGCTCTCGCTGGAAGTGGTGCATTTGTCCCGCTCTTACATCAAATCGCGCTTGCTTGATTTCAAATTGTCTCTTCTATCATGAGATAAACTAAGCCGGACGTAAATGCGGTATCTGTCTCTGTTGCTCTTGCTAGATTTTAGAGCTAGTTTGCATCAAGAGGGAATTAGCTGGATGCAAGTTCGTGTATAATATGTCTCTATTATTCATGATACATTTCGTATATCGGTTTCTATTCCATCCAAAAAAATGTCTCTAGTTGTAACATGAAATTTAATCCATAGATTGTATCATATGATATGACGTCACATTCGATTCGAACGGAAACAAACCGAATCGATCGATAACTTAGTTACCGAAGGGTTCTGAATCGTCGTTCTGACGAAAAACGTATTTTGACTCTTTCTTTACAGATTCTTCATCCAAATAGCGTCGGATTGTGAAAGCGTAGACCAGACGTCTCACAACCTGTCGTTCATAAGCGACGCGAACGTCGTGGCCCTCCACCGCCTGCTGTGGAACCACCAGGAGCGAATCGGGGACTATCTGTCGTGCAGCCGCGACCACAAGGCGGTGGGCAGGCGGCCCTTCGACAAGGTAAATTCGACCTTGGCGTTCACAATTTAGAACTTTAAATGGCGTGCCTTCGAGGACATTTTCTGCTTTGAAACATTGGATTTTGGTTGTTTAACGCTTTTTTCTGATCTCCATAAACGTAGTAGTATAGACTACTGTAAAATCAGAATTTGCGGGTACGGTAAGAGGCCTGCAATTCAAACTCAACGTTATTGTATAGCACATAAAGCTTATAATTGATCTGTAAAGTTATTTTGCTTAAACAACAGTGTGGTACTATTAAAATGTTTTGTTTCACAGATGGCTACACTTTTGGCTTACTTGGGACCGCCCGAACACAAGCCGATAGAGTCGTAAGTTATTGGAAAATCATATTTAATAGTATTAAAAGTAGTTTTTTATTGCTTAAACCTGTTGGGTGTTGTATAACGAAACGGTCATTTAACACTAACATATCGCAGTGACCAATTATAACACTAACTGAAAATTTAAAATTCTTCAATAATCCTATCGACTGCGCCAACAGAATTTTCTAACACGGATCGTTTGGCACAAGTTATTGTACTTTGCATCAGTCCCCATTTTTTTTGTATCAAAATGATTTCTTTCTCTCTACGTAACCTTTCATCTCAATCCCCAGCGCGTCGTCTCTCCTCTTCTCTTCCTACGCCCGATGGTCTTCCATTGACATATCCTCGTCCAACTTCGAGGCGTTCATCCTGAAACACAACATGCACCAGAAGGAGGAGTTCAAAAGCATAAAGAGCCTGAACATATTCTACCAAGCCGGGACCAGCAAGAACGGATATCCGGTGTTTTACTTCATATCGCGGAGGTATAAGTAAGTACTGCCGGAGGTGTAAGCAGGGCTGGCCGCTGATAGAATCGGGCGGTGTATTGTGGAAAGCCATATTTAAAAACGATGGGTAAAAATATGGCAGCCTTCATTCCGCCGGCAGTTTGAACAATGTGGGATAGGAATAAAAACCGGCCAAGTGCGAGTCGGACTCGAGCACGAAGGGTTCCGTACCGTTACCACCTATAAAAACGGCAGAAATGTCACGTTTGTTGTATGGGAATATATATATTTATTTTATTATGTTTTTAGTGGCAACAGATATCTGTGAAAATTTCAACTGTATAACTATCACGGTTTATGAGATACAGCCTGGTGACAGACGAACAGACAGACGGATGGACAACAGAGTCTTAGTAATAGGGTCCCGTTTTGCTCTTTAGCTACGGAACCCTAAAAATGAAAGAAGACGTAATCTTAGGTTGACAAGGGGGCTTTATTTCTTAGGATTACTACTTAGGTTAGATAGATATAGATAGAGTAACTCGTTACACACCGCAATGTATAGAACACCGAACGGAAAAACTTTGTGGTAGGTACTATGCCCGGTCTTATCGCTCATAGCGATCTCTACCAGACACCTTTTTGATGAATAAAATAGACAGAGCGATCTCTACCAGACACCTTTTTGATGAATAAGATAGACAGAGCGATCTCTACCAGACACCTTTTTGATGAATAAGATAGACAGAGCGATCTCTACCAGACACCTTTTTGATGAATAAGATAGACAGAGCGATCTCTACCAGACACCTTTTTGATGAATAAGATAGACAGAGCGATCTCTACCAGACACCTTTTTGATGAATAAGATAGACAGAGCGATCTCTACCAGACACCTTTTTGATGAATAAGATAGACAGAGCGATCTCTACCAGACACCTTTTTGATGAATAAGATAGACAGAGCGATCTCTACCAGACACCTTTTTGATGAATAAGATAGACAGAGCGATCTCTACCAGACACCTTTTTGATGAATAAGATAGACAGAGCGATCTCTACCAGACACCTTTTTGATGAATAAGATAGACAGAGCGATCTCTACCAGACACCTTTTTGATGAATAAGATAGACAGAGCGATCTCTACCAGACACCTTTTTGATGAATAAGATAGACAGAGCGATCTCTACCAGACACCTTTTTGATGAATAAGATAGACAGAGCGATCTCTACCAGGCACCTTTTTGATGAATAAGATAGACAGAGCGATCTCTACCAGACACCTTTTTGATGAATAAGATAGACAGAGCGATCTCTACCAGACACCTTTTTGATGAATAAGATAGACAGTAGGGTTACTAGATAGGGAGGAGTCTTTAGGGGTTTATGTTGGTATAAAATATTACGTCTTCTGTCATATTTCCTTATACCACATGGTTGAGAAACTTCCCGTGGAATTAAAGCTCTATATTTTTGCTTGATCGTTTTTTTCCAGGGCCAGTCGCGCTTATACTGCAATCCTGTATATCCATGAGCCTAGTTTACACTATTCTAGTGCAGTAAACCAGCGAATCAATCCAGTGCAGCGCCGGATTAGAGACTGGAGAGAGAGTGGACTCGAGTAGAGAATCCCCTGTCGGGGTGTTCCAGTAGCTGTCCTTGAGAGGCCCGTCCTAAACTGAGCATGTTTACTACCTTCGACTTAAATTGTCACTTAACACGGAGATGGTGGTCAAATGAAAGACTAAAAAGTTTTTTTTTTACCTAGATTTTGGGTGGATATTCGAAAATGTGACGTTGATTTTGTATCAAACTTCTGTTTCTTCAGCCGGGTTTTATGAGCTTGGTTTTACGGAACATTACACAAAAACCTTACCCATAGACATTATTTTGATTTGATACGCAAGCTGTCTTGCATATTATAATGTTTGATAAAACATGACAGATGCATTAATTTTTTTCAAAATACTTCGCCCGCGCGTGGAATTTTTTCGTAAAATGTTTTTGTTTTCCATGCACCGCGGGAAACATAAAACATTGTTTGCTCATAGACAAAATAAATCTTCTAACGGTTTGCATAGACAAATGTGTATGGCTACGCCTCTTGGTTTTGACGTTTTTTTTTGTAATGTTCCGTAAAGACAAGAGCAGGAAACCAGGCTGAACGAGTGTTAATGTGTAATATTGGGGAAATATTAATTATTGAGTGTTCGTTAACGTGCACGAGTGTGGGCAAATTATATATACCCAAAAATTGTGTCAATTCGCATTTTTTCCAAAACTCCCAGGAAGTTTCAGTGAAGCATCCACCACTTTACTGAATCGTGACTTTTCGTGACGGTGACTCCCAACTTGTTTTACTACTTGACTCGATTGTATTATTTTGATTATAAGTATACTTATTACATATACAGGGCTTCCGGTTATGAGTGTCGGAGCCTTCAGGGGGGTGAAATGCGAAAAAAAAAATCACCAAATCATCCCCCGTAAGTGGAGTTTCTGCCACCATAATAAAATGGCGGCCATTATGTTTCTTAATTTGGAATCGAAGGACCAGTGATTGTGCTAATTTAGCCATAGCTACCCATGTAGAGTATTGTAGAGGTCCTAGAAACACAGGATGGGCTTCATTCAATACCTAAATCAATGATAAACTTATTGTAATTTATTTCATAATGATGAAAATAATAATTGTTGAGAGAAAAAATTATAAAAAATTCCATGTTTTTTTACTTAGGAGCTTTTTATACAATCTAACTGATTAGACTATTTTTAAATTTGTTTTAAGAGAGTACAGGATGTTTCCTAAAATTCACTCCAGACACATTCGTCCTAGATAAGACGTCTGTATAAAGCACTTGAAATGTTTTATAATTTGATACTTGCTAAAAGCACAAATCGTGCGAAGCTAAAGTTAAAATAAATAAAAAATCCTGTTGGCCTTAACTTTACATAACATTTGGATTGTGTACAATGCCTTCCAGAATCATGGAAACGAACACTGACCTCCTCATATACCACGTGGTGATCACGCTGCGGCCTTTCTGCTCGCAGCCTTTCGAGCTCATCATCGACTTCACACACACCGGCTCGGATAACAGGTTCAGGTGAGGATGTTGCTGTAGGAATGTCGACTCGATGTTCTGTGCAGTAAGGTTAGATTTAGATTGCCAAAAGTGTTTTGGGAAAATAATGGCACTGTAAAGCTAACCTTATAACGTAAAATATTGAGTTGATTTTCTTTTAACAATGTTATTGTTATACTAAACAAACTAAAGTTAAATCGATGTGTTATACTAATGTCAACTCAATGTCATGAGCAATAAGGTTAGCTTTAGAGTGGCAAAAGTAGTTATTTATCACGTTTTAGAATTGTAAAGAAATACCAAGACATATTATTTTGTTATACGAATTTCAACTCTATGTGTATCAAAATTAGATTGAGGTGTAGTTGTTTGAGTTTCGGAAACTACAATTCGAAGGAAGATTTAGCGCATTGCAACTTATTCATAAAAAATAAGGTTGATTTCACAATGACTAAATTATTTATTAATCTTTAATGTGTACAAATTCCAAAGGCATTACAGACTTTAGAACTTATCTCTCAGGGTGACGAGCACAGCAGTGAAAGGTTTTGCAATGCCAAGGGTGGCACTGCAACAGTTACGGGCAGGAGCGGCGCTTACCATCAAGCGACTGACACTATGGAAATCTGCATTTTTTCTTATTAGTCTGCTAGTCAAGAACATTTCAAATCACTATCACAATGAAATGTCACAAACGATTCCGAAGCTACTCCATTCAGATTCCATTGCCGCGTTCGTAGATTAGCAGAATTGACTCCGTCTCACTAATCCTTTTTCTCGCAGGACCGATTTCCTGTCGAAATGGTTCAGTGTCCTCCCAGAGATGGCGTATATCAATATACACGCGTGCTATATATACAACTGCAACAGCTGGGTGCGGGAGTATACCAAGTTCCACGACAGTATACTGACGACATTAAAGGTAATATTATACACTATACAAGATAGGATAGCTTACATCTCAATTTGTAGTCGCAATAACAAACACCTTAGACACAGCAACGCGTGGCCGTGTCTGCTAGTAGAATAGATATAAATAAAAAAAATCTATGGTTTAGGGTTCCCGCAAGTTGATTTTCATCGACAACCACGCGCGCCTCAGCGACTACGTGGACCCTGAGCAGCAAAAGCTGCCAGGCGCAACCCTAGCTCTGGAGGAAGACTTGAAAGTTTTCAACAACGCGTTGAAACTGTCGCACAAGGATACCAAAGTCGCCATCAAAGTGAGTTAATTATGTCAAAGCGAAGTGATTGATTAAGTGACAATTAAAATTCAATCTTACGCGCTTCTGTTTACGACTGCAATTTGTATGTTACTACTTTGTACACTACGTATAGCAAAGGTGATAATATTCCAACCGTGCCGTCTCTAAAGATTTATACCACAGAAGTGATACAGCTTTTGCAAGTTGAAAATTTCATTCGAATTCATACGCTATTTCGTATAGCATAAAGCTCAAAGTGACACTAAAAGAAGTTTCAACGTGAATTTGTACAATAATATTTATATTGATTTTTCGTAACAATTGAAATTCAACCTTAAATGCTTCGAAATACGACTGTAATTGCTACAGCGAGTTTTTTTCAGGTTGGGCCAACCGCACTCCAAATAACATCAGTGGAGAAGACTAAAGTGCTAGGGCTGCCCGTTTTGCTGAACGACGTCTATTATGCGTCGGAAATTGATGAGGTATGGAAAATATTCGATGATGACAACCCTAATAAGTGGAGTCGGCTTCAAAAAGGAGCACTTATATATCCCAATGTTCTTAAGGTTCAAATTCATTGAAACGCTTTCTATTCTAGGTGGCAGTAACAGCTGTAAATTGCTTTTGATTTCAGCGACATCTGTCGAGTCGAACGGTAGTTTCCTTTTGTAGAGATATGCCTTTGTTTATTTATTTTTTGTTGCGTGTAATCTTGTAGGTAAGTTGATGTCAGTCAGTTCTCAAAAAATATTGTATTCTTTGCCTTGATTTCAAATCAACGCCATCTATCGAGTTAATTGGAGCTACTTTGTCAACTATGTGCATGTTACAGGTGTGTCTAGTGGATGACAACCAGTTCTCGTTGTCAATTATAAACGAACTGACGCCGCTGAGCTTCATACATAACGATTGCGACAACATCGTGCAGTCCATCATACATATAAGGAACAGATGGGAGCTCAGTCAGCCGGTGAGTTTCGTAACTAGGTTTAAAATAGCGCCATCTATCGGTAAGTTGAGGAACTACCTTTCCTGAGTTAAAACAAGACTATGACAATATTGTGCAGTTTATCATACACATTAGAAACAGTCGGGAAGTCCAGTGATCTGCTCAGTTTAAATACAGAAAGTTGTGTAATTGAGAACAACGCCACCTATCGGCGAGAAGGCGAACACTTAACTTCTGTACGGTCAATGCTATGAGCATAGGCCGCGTTCCGAATTGCGCTAAAACGTGTGGTCTAATATGCGCTCACAACGCTCACCGTGTGCGCTGTAAACGTTTGACGTCAGAAGTGACGTCATACTTGGTACTGCAAACAGCCGTGAGCGCCCTAACAAATAGGACCGCAAGTTAGCAGTGTATACGTCGTGTTCAGTGAAAGCGCAATTCGGAACGCGGCCATAGACTAGTTTAGGTATGTCAATAGATATAGAAAGTTGGGAAATTGAGAACAGCGCCATCTACCGGCGAGAGGGCGCAGTACGCAAACGCGTCAATTGGTTCCAGGACTCGGTGACCGTGCACCAGAAGATCCGGCCCAAGGACGTGCCGGGCACGCTGCTGAACATGGCGCTGCTGAACCTGGGCTCGTGCGACCCCAACCTGCGCACCGCCGCCTACAACCAGCTGTGCGCGCTCACCGCCACCTTCCACCTCAAGATCGAGGGCCAGCTGCTGGAGACCTCCGGTACACACACACACACACACACACACACACACGCACCGCCGCCTACAACCAGCTGTGCGCGCTCACCGCCACCTTCCACCTCAAGATCGAGGGCCAGCTGCTGGAGACCTCCGGTACACACACACACACACACACACACGCACCGCCGCCTACAACCAGCTGTGCGCGCTCACCGCCACCTTCCACCTCAAGATCGAGGGCCAGCTGCTGGAGACCTCCGGTACACACACACACACACACACACACGCACCGCCGCCTACAACCAGCTGTGCGCGCTCACCGCCACCTTCCACCTCAAGATCGAGGGCCAGCTGCTGGAGACCTCCGGTACACACGCACGCACACACACACACACACACCCTCACACACACCATTTATAATTTTTACCTTCTCTTTTCATTTCTAAATGACACGACTTTGTCCACAGGCCTATGTATTCCGTCCAACAACACGATATTCATAAAGTCTGTGAGTGAGAAGCTGGCGCACAACGAACCCCACTTGACCCTCGAGTTTCTGGAGGAATGTATACAGGTAACACTTCATCATCGTCATCGTCATCGTCATCGTCATCGTCATTGTTATCGTCATGGTCATGGTCATCGTCATCGTCATTATCATCATCATCATCATCATCATCATCGTCATCGTCATCTTCATCATCATCATCAACCCACATCCTCCCACTGCTGAGCATGGATCTCCCCTCGCTTCCGTGAGGAGGATTAGGCCATAGTCCACCACGGGGGCCGGTCGGGATTGGTGGATTGGGATACATTGTCATCCCTCCGAAATAATTCTCGAGCGAACTGGTTCAAGATGATTTCTTTCACTGAAACACGAGTGATAATGACGTCAGTGCAATTATGTTTTTACAAGAACCGTACTAGCTCTTTATTGTTTACCATAAAGTAACCTACATCACATAAAATGCCATTCAAATTGTTACAGGGTTTCAGAGGATCGACGATAGAGTTGAAGCATCTGTGTCTAGAGTACATGACTCCCTGGCTCGCCAACTTGGTCAGGTGAGGGCACTTATAGGGCACTTATAGGACACTTATAGGGCACTTATAGGACACTTATAAGGCACTTAGGGAGCGATCTCATTGCGGCGTCCTGTGACGGATTTCGTAAATTTTATTTCATATTTTTATTTAAAAAAAATGCTTTGAATAATGTGTGCATTCTTATTCTGAGGTCAGTTTTCTGATGAAGATAGAAATGAACAAACCCATTTTTTTCTGTGACACTTTTTTCTGTGACAGTAACCAATTTCTATCTAAGAATAAAAAACGTTTGCCATAACATCTACGTAACTATTCGTATTATCATTAATTTACTGTACCGAGTCGTCACCGTCCGCTGCAATGGATTCCCATCCTTGCAAACACGTCAAGCTAAACTAAACCATAAGACAAGCTCACTAAAACACATTTCGCAGATTCTGCAAGCCGTCGGACGACTCGCGCCGTCAGAAGCAAGTGGCCGGTATACTGGAGAAGCTGATAACCCTGACCATAGAGGAGACCGAGATGTATCCCTCCGTGCAGGCCAAGATCTGGGGATCCATCGGCCACGTGCCGGAGCTCATCGACATGGTGCTGGACAGCTTCATTCAGAGGAGCGTCAACTCGGGTGAGCCTTTTCTTGTCTGAGACAAGGAAAGCTGGACACAACAAAATAATAATTAGCAAAATTGGTCCAGCAGTCCACGCGTGATGCCGTGATCAAGGGAATTAGGGATTCTTATATATTTTATACTAGCTGATACCTTGTGTCCGAAAAAACCCAAATATCTTACGGAACCCTATTTTTATCAAAATAAAATATAGCCTATGTTACTCGTGGATAACGTAGCTTTTGAATGATGAAAGAATTTTTAAAAACGGTCTAGTAGTTTTTGAGCCTATTCATTACAACCAAACAAACAAAGTTTTCCTCTTTATAATATTAGTGTAGATAGATAACTTGCTTAATGTATGCCCTAATAATATAGTGTTTACTTGTACTGCAATAGTGTACACTTTCCCATGGCAGGTTTGGGCTCGCCAATGATAGAGATAATGGCGGACACGGCGGTCGCGCTCGCCTCGGCGAATGTGCAGCTCGTGTCTAAGAAGGTCATCGGGAGGATGTGCAGGGTGAGCGCCTTCTCCACGGCGGACACTCCATACAAACGGCTGACGGCCGAAATTAATAATCAATCCAATCCAAATTTTGCTATCTGGGATTGATATCACAATCCATTTTTAGAGTCAAACGTGCCAATAACCTATCCGTGGATTGGTTTATAAAGGCACGCAGATTGGAGATCGATCGACGATTGGCAGTAATCCAAGATCGATTTGAATCTTGGATAGACGATACAATATTAATTTTGGGGCGTGAGTCGGACAAGAGACAAGCTACACTGCATGCGTCGCCGCGTTGTACCGCGTCGCTACTCTATAGCTCACGTATATAAGCGACACGCTTAGTATAAGCAGTAAGCAGTAGCTTTAGTATAAGCGACACGCTCAGTGCCATACTAACTCACGATACAACATCTCGCTTTCATTTAAAAATAGAAAGAGTGTCTCTTCTTCTAGGGTATGGGTATACTATGGTTGCGGTATAATCTTATTACAATCTAGCTTTTATTTATTTTTAACTTGAGCTTTTAGAATGTCGTTTACTAAGAATGTGTCCAAATGCCACTTTTCTTATTGTCTCCATTAAGGCCAGGTTGTACTAAGGTGGTTATACTGGTGGTACTGGCAGATGGCCGCGAGCGCTTTAACTTCTAGTTGTTGTATGTTTTGGAAAAAAGTGATAGCGAAATTACAAAATGAAAGTTCCCAATCGCTTCCTATATAAAAAGCCCCATTTATCGTTTTCATGATTGGTAACGCCAACATTGATTCATTTTAGATTTATTCCTTTATAATATGAGGCAGTTTGAATTTCCCGCTCTTTTCCCCAACCTGTATATGCAGCGCTCTTAGCACCGTTCAAGGACGTGAACATGAGAACGGAAGAACAAGGGAATGATCGCTGACGTCTGTCAGTTCAACGAAGATTTTGCATAAGGACGCACCTGTGCAACGGACCTCGCTTTTTTGAACCGCCACCGCAAGACAAGCCGCCTGTCTGATCACCCGCGAAGAGACGAGGATCATCTCGAGCCTTTCTCTGTACCTATCTCCCGCTCCGCCAAACGCGGCCCTGTGTTTGACTGCCCAGTGTAGTGAGAACATTTATTTTATAATAACATTAATTTTGGTCGCGCGACCCCGTGAAGTGAAAACTGTGCTGTGCGACAGTCGAAGGAGATTGGATTCCTTCTGCGCGAGCCCGGCTCCCCTGGCTTGCTCCGGTGAGTGCTGCATGTCCTCCCTCTTCTTTCCTACTCCGCCTCGATTGTTGTAACTGCCGTTCACCGTAATTTACACGTCCGTTTATCGAAGGTCGGTTCCGATACCTTTCGGGACTGAATTAGTTGTTGGCGCGACCAAAAGTGGTCCTTCGAGCCGGATCTCTGATCCGTAAACCCTGGATCCTTCCAGCCGCCCTTATTAGGATTTTATAGGCCCTAATAGGAGAAATATTCATTGTAAAAAACTCCATTTGAATATACCGCATAGATCAACATTGTGTTGTTCTTTCTCATAAATAAGTGTTTATACATCCAGATAAACATATTAACTATTTGATTAATCTGTATTTCAGTACCTAAAATACGCTAAAATTGAATAAATTCGAGTTTTCATTTTATACAACTTTTTTATAAATACCCTCAAATATAAATTGTTGTCCCGCTGTGTAGTAATTAGGTTAAAGTTGTAAAAGTCCGCCATATTTGCGTATTTCATATTGTTCAAACTCATTCATTCGTTTACGCAACTTGTTCAATCAATTAGTACATTCTTCACTCATTTATTCGTTTGTGCAAGTATTCATTCGCAAAAGTAAATTCATTCGTGTTAACTATTAACCGAACAAAATAGGAAGTCATTCTCCGCTTAAATTTTTTTCGTATAATAGTGACCTACTTAATTTATTCGTATTGTAGTTTACCGTAACCGCGGATCAGCTGTTTGTTGAGAATTCATTGAACTTTCGTTATATTCATTATGCCTAAACAAGCTAAGAAAACTTGTGAATCGGGGTCTGATTATGACGATGCAGAAGATACGCAGTTACTTACGCTACAAGCTAAACGCGAAACTATCTTTGAATTTGTTCAAAAGATTTACGATCTTTCTTTGAACACCGATTTGAGGGAAAGTTTCCTTGACGAATCCTCACAAATAGATTCATTGCGCGATGAGTTCCGGCAGGTTCTGGACGATTATAATAGTCGATTATTGTTATCTAACCCGTCCGCTAAGCCTGACTTTAAGAGTCGCATTGCTTTTGAGTCTCTGTATGGTAGGATAAAGCGAGTGCAGTCGCAGTGCTCGACGCATAGCGATAGTGTTCCGCTCAAGTCTAAACCTAGACTGCCACCGATTGAATTAGTCCAGTTCTCTGGTGACATTCGCTCGTGGCCTATGTTTTATGCCAGTTTTAAATCGACCGTTCACGATAATCCATCTCTCACTGATTCCGATAGATTGTATTACCTATTGGGGAAGCTAACCGGTAAGGCTCAGGCTATCTGCGCCGGGATATCTCCCTATCCGGAAAATTATAAGCTATTGTTACAAACGCTCATTGATAAATACGACGACAAGCGTACGTTAGTATCTACGTATTTAAGTCAAATGTTTGAGTTCAAACCCTTACAATGCGCTTCAGCAAATAACTTTGATTTATTTACGGAAAAATTTTCTAGCGCAGTCGCCGCTTTAAAGAACCTAAAAATGGATAATCTTACCGATTTAATTCTGATTCATATCGCCTTACAGAAAATAGACCCTGAGACTGTCCGCGCGTTTGAGATTAAATATGCCACAAAAATACCTACCTTTGATAACTTAGTCGAATTTATTTCAAATCGAGCGAAAGTTTTAGAACGTACTGAGCCAACTCCATCGATAAATAAACGCCCGGTTAACGCTAATCGGCGTTCAAATACCGCTCCACCGCCGCCGAAGTATCAAACCTATTTGAGTACAACGGTTGAATCCGCCAAGTGTCTATGCGATAATATTGTGCATCAGCATTTATTCAAGTGCGCTGAGTTTAACAAAATGACTCCACAACAGCGTTATAAGTGTGTGAAGGATAACAATGCGTGTATTAACTGTCTTAGTTTAAAACATCGAGTCGCTAATTGCTCGTCTAAGTCGAATTGTCGTGTTTGCAAATTAAATCACCACACATTGTTACACTTCAACGAGTCATACGCAGCTCGCGCCGTGTGCTCGGCACAAGCCGCACCCGCTAATAATCAGCTGGTCGAGCAGCTCGCGGCTGCTGCGCCCCCCACCAGCGCGCCTGCACACACTTCTTCGACCCTAGCCGCATCTACGTCGCATTCAGATGTTACGTTGTGTGCATCTGTAAATTCCCAGCTGTATCAGTGTTCGAGTAATGCACTCACACATAACAAACAGTCCACGACTGTTCTGTTATCAACCGCTCAAGTCGTTGTATACGATAATAAAGGGAATTCTCATATAATTCGCGCTCTTCTAGACTCCGCCTCACAGAGTGATTTCATCACTAGTGAGTGCTGTGAGCGTTTAGGTATTCAGCCTCAAAACATGGACCGTACCGTCGTAAAAGGGTTTGGTGGGGCTGAAAAGGTAGTGAATGCTAGTCCGATAAATATTAAATTATTTTCTCGCTTCGACAACAAAATTAAATTTGATCTTTCGCCGCTTGTTGTTGATCGGATTACGGACCTACTACCTACCGCTGTGATCGACACTAGTCGTTTATCAAATCTAAATGATTTACCACTAGCTGACGAATCATATGGAGTGCCTAGTAAGATAGACGCGTTAATAGGTGCTTCCCTCTTCCCCCATTTACTTCTCCCCGACGTTGTCCAGCGCGACACGTCGGCGCCGCGCGCTTTGCGTACTGTTTTCGGCTACGTAATTATGGGCTCCGTGCCTACGTTACCCAGCAATCAAACCGCCCAGGCCTTGACATGTTGCCTCGCTCAAGAGCCTGCCGCTATTGACTTATTAGTCAGGCGTTTTTGGGAGCTCGAGGAGCTGCCCTCCGCATCGCCCGTTCAACATCCCTTTGATGCTGAATGCGAATTATTTTATAAGTCCACGACAACCCGCGATCCCGTTAGTGGTAGGTACACTGTTGCGTTGCCATTCAACGAGGATGTTTATTCCCTCGGAAATTCTTTCGAAAATGCCCGCAAGCGTTTCATATGCCTTGAAAGAAAGTTAGAAGCTTCTCCTAAACTTAGGTCGGCATATGATGAAATCATCAAAGATTATCTCGCCAAAGACTATGTCTCTCCCGCGTCTTACGATCCCTGCGATCCGACGCCCATATATGTCATACCGCATCACGGGGTCGTGCGAGAAGATAAAACATCGACTAAGCTGCGCGTAGTCCTAGACGCCAGCGCGTCTACTTCTGGTGGCCGTAAATCATTAAATGATATTCTGCACTCAGGTCCGAACTTGCAAGGCGATTTATTTACAATATTGTTAAATTTCCGCTTACACGCGATCGCATTGACCGCGGACTGTCGCCAGCAATTCTTGCAGATTATCATGCGCGAAGCCGACCGTCGTTATCAATGTTTCCTTTATCGCTTCGCTCCACAAGACCCACTCCAACTGTTTAGGTTTAACCGCGTCTGCTTCGGCTTAAAATCAAGTCCCTACCATGCATTGCGCACGGTGAGACAGTTAGTCGAAGACGACGGCGCTCGCTACCCTCTCGCTAGCAACATCGCGTCAACGTCGCTCTTCATGGACGATATCGCCTTCTCGGTTCCCAGCGAACAAGAAGCAATTTCTGCGTCACGTCAGTTGATTGACCTATTCAAAAGAGCGCAGTGGGATCTCATAAAATGGAACAGTAACAGTCGGGCTGTACTAGATAATCTTCCCGCTTCGCACAAACTCCCTACCGAGGTTGAGTTTGATAAGACCATGCAGCATAAAATACTAGGCCTGCATTGGTGTATCGATAATGACGCATTTTATTTCAAAATTTCTGTTCCCGCTGATGTGAAGTGCACTAAGCGCTGCATCCTCTCTACAGTCGCCCGACTGTGGGATATAATGGGCTTCGTAGCCCCCGCAGTCGTGTATGCCAAACTACTCATTCAACAGCTTTGGCGTCTTAAATTTGATTGGGATGACACTCCCCCGCTACACATTGTAAAAATGTGGAAGCAGTTCTGCGACGAGTTACCGGCTCTTAACAATATACGCATCCCGCGTCATGTCGGCCTCTCCAACAACTGCACCCTCACTCTTCTGTCATTTTCGGACGCAAGTGAACATGCCTACGGTGCCGTTGTATATGCTCATGTGAGCGCCGCCCCCGGCAACAGTGTCCAGCTAGTCTGCGCTAAGTCCAAGGTCGCTCCGACTAAGCCTATGTCTATAGCACGCTTAGAGCTCTGCGGCGTACTTCTAATGTCAAAACTGCTTCGCATAGTTTTTGAAAATTACTCACGTCACCTCCCAATCAAACTATTCGCTTTCACCGACTCCAAAGTCGTGTTATATTGGATTAAAAGTTCGCCACATCGGTGGCAAACCTTTGTTGCAAACCGTGTAGTTCACATCACGGAAAATATTCCTGCTGACAACTTCTACCACGTCGCGGGTACTGAAAACCCAGCAGACGTTCTCTCACGTGGTATTACACCACAAAAATTAACCGCGCACCCTCTTTGGCTCCACGGGCCCCATTGGGCTATGTTAGATCCGTCTGAGTGGCCTCTCAAGCCTCTCGACAGTCAATCCATTCCGCATATACCGGAAGAAAAAATTCTTACACACACTGTGTGCTCGCCTTTAAAGCATTGCGCTTTATATGAACTCGCTACCTGCATCTCCTCATGGAGTAAGTTGCTTCGTATAACTGCATACATTTGCAGATTCGCAAAATTGTTATCCCGCCGCGACACTATTGCAGTGTCCGCTGTTGAATTGAACTTCGCTGAAAATAAAATTCTTCGCGCCCTGCAGAGTCAATACTTTGCAGAGGATTATTCTAATATAAAGAATAATCAACCTTGTTCGCAGGCTTTCAATCGCTTGAGGCCTTTTATTGAAAACGGTCTGATCCTCGTCGGAGGTCGACTCGTTAACTCCGCACTGGACTACGCTCAAAAGCATCCAGTAATTTTACCGCGCAATGATCCCGTGGTGAACTTGATCATTGATTTCTACCATGTAAAGTATTTACACGCCGGACCAGAACTATTGATGTCACTCCTCCGACAAAGGTTCTGGATCTTGTCTGCACGCCGCATTGTGAGACAGCGCGTCCACAGGTGTAATAGGTGTTTTCGTTTAAAACCGCGTCCGACTTACCCGCTGATGGCTGACTTACCGGACTATCGTACGCGTCAGGCCACTAAAGCTTTCACGCACGTAGGCTGTGATTATGCCGGTCCTTTGCCGTACGTTCCTGTGCGTCGTCGTGGCGTCCACAGCGAAAAGGCTTACCTGAGCATTTTCACTTGTCTTACGACTCGCGCCGTGCACATCGAAGTCGCCACGGACCTTAGCACTCCCAGTTTTCTCGCCGCGCTGAAACGGTTCCTCGCCCGCCGAGGACCGATTCAGATCATGTACTCTGATAATGGTACATGCTTTAAGGGTGCTAACTCTTACCTCCGCGATCTATACAAGTTTGTCAATACGGAGTATCGCCCGAAGCTGGAGGAAGAGTACGCTGAGAGTCGAATAACTTGGAAATTTATCCCTCCCAACTCTCCACACTTTGGAGGCGCTTGGGAGAGCGTCGTGAAAGTCGTGAAAATGCATCTTTTCCGAGTTGTTGGACAACAGCTTCTTTCGTACGAAGAACTGTGTACTGTTCTCACTCAAATTGAGTGTCTCTTAAACTCACGCCCGCTGACAGTACTGAGCTCTGACCCCGCAGAGCCCTCGGCTCTTACGCCGAGTCATTTCTTGCATACCGCGCCTCTATTTTCTTTACCCGCGCCTGAAGTCAACTCTGACCCTATCAGTTTACTTCACAGGCACTCGCTACTTGACAAATTGGTCCAGTCATTTTGGAATCGTTGGAAGATGGAATATCTACATGGTCTTCAGGTTAGGCAGAAGTGGAATACGCAATCTTTTCCTATCACACCGGGAACCATCGTGGTTGTGATGAATGATAACTCACCACCCCTATCCTGGCCGCTCGCGATTGTAGAGAACGTCCATCCTTCTAAAGACGGCGTCGTGCGCGTTTGTACAGTTAAAACCGCCAAGGGAACTTACCTTCGCCCGGTCGTTCGTTTGTGTCCTATTCCAAGACAATAAAATTTTACCGCACTCCGCATTAGTTTAAGTTATTTTTTAATACCGCTTCGCTTTAGTAATGTAACGTAACTTATTGGCTTATCTCGCTTCGCCGTGACTACGGAAATATTATTTTTACCGCGCGCATTGAGCGCTCCCAGAGTCATAGTCTTATCACTCTCTTTCGTCTTATTATCGTTTTTTTTTTTTTTTTTAATGGTGACCCATTAAGGGCGGGTGGAAATGGTAACGCCAACATTGATTCATTTTAGATTTATTCCTTTATAATATGAGGCAGTTTGAATTTCCCGCTCTTTTCCCCAACCTGTATATGCAGCGCTCTTAGCACCGTTCAAGGACGTGAACATGAGAACGGAAGAACAAGGGAATGATCGCTGACGTCTGTCAGTTCAACGAAGATTTTGCATAAGGACGCACCTGTGCAACGGACCTCGCTTTTTTGAACCGCCACCGCAAGACAAGCCGCCTGTCTGATCACCCGCGAAGAGACGAGGATCATCTCGAGCCTTTCTCTGTACCTATCTCCCGCTCCGCCAAACGCGGCCCTGTGTTTGACTGCCCAGTGTAGTGAGAACATTTATTTTATAATAACATTAATTTTGGTCGCGCGACCCCGTGAAGTGAAAACTGTGCTGTGCGACAGTCGAAGGAGATTGGATTCCTTCTGCGCGAGCCCGGCTCCCCTGGCTTGCTCCGGTGAGTGCTGCATGTCCTCCCTCTTCTTTCCTACTCCGCCTCGATTGTTGTAACTGCCGTTCACCGTAATTTACACGTCCGTTTATCGAAGGTCGGTTCCGATACCTTTCGGGACTGAATTAGTTGTTGGCGCGACCAATGATGGAATCTCTTAGTAGTATGTAAGTAAAGAAAGATGCGATTTAGTATAATCTTTGTGATTTTGTTTTATGGAGCCAATTATTCGTATTCGCTTTTCTGTCTTCCCAATCGTTTTCATTGCATGATCAATATTAACAATAAAAAATATTCTTATAATTTTACATTTTAGTTGAATTCCTCAACTTAAAATAAAAAAAAAAATTGAGTACAACCTCGCCTTAGACAACATTATTATCCGTAGGTGATAGACAAGACGTGCCATTCGCCCACTGCGATGCTGGAGCAACACATGATGTGGGACGACATCGCCATTTTGGCTCGATACTTGGTAAGTTTTTGAAAAAAAATTATACAAAATTTCGCAAAAAGCAATTGAAAATGGATTTTCTCCTTTTTACTTATATAAGTGTGAGAACTTAGTTAGGTTTAACTAAAAATAGTGTATTATTTGTAGCTTTCTAGATTTTCGGCGGAATATTTATTTTTTTAAGCTTTTAGGTTTCATTTTTGTTGCAATAATCTACTAATTATTGTTATACACAAGTCAGCATTAAAATCTGTGAGTGAACAATAAATCACCACTAATTTTCCCACTCTTATGGTTGGATTTTTCCCCCAAATATAGTATATTGGATCAACTTCAAGGTATACCTACCCTATCCAATGAAAAAATAATTGTCTAAATAGCAATACTCTGTAAAAAGCTATGCGTGGTCTTACAGAAATAAAAATACTAATTAATAAAAAAAACAAATTTGTTTCTAATTGAGATCCTCCTCCGTGTTTTATCGTCGGTTAAGAAGGTGAAAATTTTCTGTTTTATTAAATTTTTAGTAATACATATTTACGTATTTGCAAATATCCTTATCAGCGACAAAATCCATTTATTGGTCAATCATAAACATTGTAATTTTTTTCTCAGAAAATCATTCCTTGCAATACGAAAGTTATTATGTAAAATTTAGTATGAACTGGAAAGAAGTTCATACTAACTGTTATTTTTATGAATCACAGGCATGACTCCTTTCACAACATTTCTCCAACTCTTGTGGTTCTGGACTTGACTATCACCACCCCTCTCAAAAAACCACCCTGTATAAAAAAATACAATGCCTCAGATAAACAACATAAACTCCATTCCAGCTGATGTTGTCGTTCAACAACTGCCTGGACGTGGCGCGCCACCTGCCGTACCTGTTCCACACGGTGACGTTCCTCGTGTGCTCCGGCACCGTGCCCATGCGCGCCGCCACGCACGGGCTGGTCATCAACATCATACACTCGCTGTGCACCTGCACCACGCCCAGCTTCTCAGGTAACCGTGCCTGTCCCACTAGGTGACGTTCCTCGTGTGCTCCGGCACCGTGCCCATGCGCGCCGCCACGCACGGGCTGGTCATCAACATCATACACTCGCTGTGCACCTGCACCACGCCCAGCTTCTCAGGTAACCGTGCCTGTCCCACTAGGTGACGTTCCTCGTGTGCTCCGGCACCGTGCCCATGCGCGCCGCCACGCACGGGCTGGTCATCAACATCATACACTCGCTGTGCACCTGCACCACGCCCAGCTTCTCAGGTAACCGTGCCTGTCCCACTAGGTGACGTTCCTCGTGTGCTCCGGCACCGTGCCCATGCGCGCCGCCACGCACGGGCTGGTCATCAACATCATACACTCGCTGTGCACCTGCACCACGCCCAGCTTCTCAGGTAACCGTGCCTGTCCCACTAGGTGACGTTCCTCGTGTGCTCCGGCACCGTGCCCATGCGCGCCGCCACGCACGGGCTGGTCATCAACATCATACACTCGCTGTGCACCTGCACCACGCCCAGCTTCTCAGGTAACCGTGCCTGTCCCACTAGGTGACGTTCCTCGTGTGCTCCGGCACCGTGCCCATGCGCGCCGCCACGCACGGGCTGGTCATCAACATCATACACTCGCTGTGCACCTGCACCACGCCCAGCTTCTCAGGTAACCGTGCCTGTCCCACTAGGTGACGTTCCTCGTGTGCTCCGGCACCGTGCCCATGCGCGCCGCCACGCACGGGCTGGTCATCAACATCATACACTCGCTGTGCACCTGCACCACGCCCAGCTTCTCAGGTAACCGTGCCTGTCCCACTAGGTGACGTTCCTCGTGTGCTCCGGCACCGTGCCCATGCGCGCCGCCACGCACGGGCTGGTCATCAACATCATACACTCGCTGTGCACCTGCACCACGCCCAGCTTCTCAGGTAACCGTGCCTGTCCCACTAGGTGACGTTCCTCGTGTGCTCCGGCACCGTGCCCATGCGCGCCGCCACGCACGGGCTGGTCATCAACATCATACACTCGCTGTGCACCTGCACCACGCCCAGCTTCTCAGGTAACCGTGCCTGTCCCACTAGGTGACGTTCCTCGTGTGCTCCGGCACCGTGCCCATGCGCGCCGCCACGCACGGGCTGGTCATCAACATCATACACTCGCTGTGCACCTGCACCACGCCCAGCTTCTCAGGTAACCGTGCCTGTCCCACTAGGTGACGTTCCTCGTGTGCTCCGGCACCGTGCCCATGCGCGCCGCCACGCACGGGCTGGTCATCAACATCATACACTCGCTGTGCACCTGCACCACGCCCAGCTTCTCAGGTAACCGTGCCTGTCCCACTAGGTGACGTTCCTCGTGTGCTCCGGCACCGTGCCCATGCGCGCCGCCACGCACGGGCTGGTCATCAACATCATACACTCGCTGTGCACCTGCACCACGCCCAGCTTCTCAGGTAACCGCGCCTGTCCCACTAGGTGGCTATTGTCTCGCAGAAGTTATGAAAAGTAGAATATGCATCTCGAGGATAAAGCCTCTATTCGTCTTATTCGGCTTGAACCCCTCGCTTCTTCAGGATTATTAATAACACTAGAGTCATCAGGAACGCTTTGGGTTCAATGTGCCGCCCGTGACGTTAAGGCAGTACTTTATCCCTTTACGGCCGAAATTAATAATCAATCCTAATACAAATTTTGCTATCTGGGATTGATATCACAATCCATTTTTAGGGTCAAACGTGCCAATAACCGATCCATGCATTGGTTTATAAAGGCACGCAGATTGAGTATCGATCGAACGATAGGCAGCAATCCAAGATCGATTTAAATCTTGGATAGGAGATACAATATTAATTTCGGGCGTTAGTGCTTAATCTACTATTATAGTACACGGGCCATTTCAAAAATTCATACATAATAATTATACAGTGTGTAGTTTTGAGACACAAAAAATCCGAACTTTATTATTATGAATTATGACGAATGCAGTCTGGAATATTGTTATATGTATACAGGGTGGATTTGAATCGTGATACATGATTATAACCGTATCTCCAGAGGAGACCCAGCGCGTGCTGCGGCTGTCCCTGGACGAGTTCGGGCTGCCGAAGTTCTATCAGATGTTCGGCATCTCCAAGGTGAAGTCGGCCGCCGTCACCGCCTTCCGCAGCCCCTACAACAGGCACGCCGGCGACTGGTGGGTTTACTTTTTTTTTATTTTGGCTTCGTATGGTTTTTGCGTTTTAGCCAGTATCGATTATTACAATATTTCAGTTATTTTATATTTCACTATAGACAAGTCATGGTGATCACCTTCAGGGCTCAAGTAGTTAAGTTTCAGTAATTGTCACGTTTCAGTAAAGTGGTGGGTGCGTCACTGAAACTTCCTGGGTTTTGGAATGAATGGGAAATGATACGTGTTTTGGGTTCATATCGTTTGCCACCAGTTTTTAAATGCTAAGGAAATGTTTACCTAATGTACTACCAATAGCAAAGGAAATACAAGTTTGAGAAAAAACACCACAACAATTACCCAATCAACCACGTCACATTTTCGGATTCCCGCCAAAACTCGTTGTAAAATGCACAAATACCATTATTAGAAGCCTCATATTTAGCGTTTGGCGTAGTGGCTGAACAATCGGACTGCTGCGTTTGGTGTCATGGGTTCCATTCCCGACTGGTTTCTGGTCTGGGTGTGATGTGCATGTGAAATAATATGTCTGTAAGCGGTACCCACGATACAGGAGCAATCCTAGTATGAGGCTACAATTGCTAAAAACATATATAATATCCCCTCAGGTACTCGGAGCACACGCACGTGCTCGCCGAGTCCTCCAGCCACTCGGGCTGCGCCCCGGCGCCGGCGCCCCCCGCGCCCCTCGCGCACACGGACCGCGAGCGCTTGCCCCTGCAGTCTCTGGAGACCATCACGGACGCCTTGCTGGAGATCATGGAGGCCTGCCAGGCCGACATCCCCGGCTGCGACTGGCTGCAGACCTGGTGAGTGGCTGATGGACTTCCCCAGTGAACTGGTGTCTGGAGGCTGGTGGCACATCGACTTCCCTAGTGAGTTGGTGTCTGCAGGCTGGTGGCTCGTGGACTTCCCTAGTGAACTGGTGTCTGGGAGGCTGGTGGCTCTTGGACTTCCCTAGTGAGTTGGTGTCTGACAGTGACAGTCCCACAGCCAGCCCCGAGGTGACTGATTAAAAGAAACTCCGTTGACTCTGCAAGTGCTTATGAATACACTCGTTAGAGACTTTAGCACCGAGAAATGTACGCGGAAGTCAAAGCGTTCATACTCTACTATGAACTTTATTCGAAAGTGATTTAGATCGATTTTACTTCGGCCACGTCGGTGACATTGCTTCGTTTGTTGCAGGACGAGTTTGGCGAAGAGCTTCGCCTTCTGCTTCAATCCAGCGCTGCAGCCGAGAGCGCTGATCGTGTTCGGATGTATAAGTAAGCTAACCTCAGACAAAGAAAACTAGACTGTCGATATCGGTAGTCTCTTTCCCACAGGACGGAGAAGAATATCGTAATATTGCTCGTGAAGGAAAAGGACAGAGCTACACTATTTCCGTCCCTTACGCCCGGCTTGGAACCCCTAGTTAACTTTGACCAACCGTAGTTAGTGTGTTGCTGTCTTTGTCATTTGTTAAGACATCATTGGTTTAACTACGTATTTAGCTGACCTTGAAAAAATCGGCATTATTTTCCTTCCTGTGGGAAAGAGACCGATGCCAGCCTTCTATAGCTTTCTCCGTCTACGCCGACGGTTGTCGGAGAATGACAAGAGCGAGCAATACATTTTTGGATGGTATCGCTATAAATGCCACTTCACCTCGATTCCAGGCAAGAACGTGACGGACGACGACATGAAGCAACTCCTGCGCATCCTGGTCAAGGCCCTGGAGTCCTTCAACGACCTGGCGCTGCTGGAGGCGCTGGTCATGTGCCTCACGCGGCTGCAGCCGCTGCTGTACCCGGTATGATGATGGAGACACCGCGTCAGCTCTAAAGCTGTACCGTCTCACCGCAAAGGAATTAAACAGAGCTGAATACATACATACATACAGTCCCGCCTTTCCCCCGTCGGGGTAGGCAGAGATTACATCTCTCCATTTGCTACGATCCTGACACACCTCTTTCGCTTCTTCCACTTTCATGATTTGCTTCATACATGCTTCATAGATGTGTCTAAACTACTTATCTGTCGGATAACGTTTCCGACATAAGTGTTGCCCACTGGAAATAATCAAAACTTGGTCAGCGTTCTACTTTCAATGTTACCCAACGCAATTAAAGTTACCCATATTGATAGTAATATTGTGGTAAGTGGGCAATATTTTATTCTGATAATGATTATTTTTTATTAAGAAATCATACCTTATTATGCGCGTCACCAAACTTGATAGGCGGGGCGGAATCGTCATGGGTAGAGACAAAATGGGGTGATTAAAGATAAAATAGGGTTAATAGGAATAAAACAGGGTGAATAGGGACTAAATTTGGGTAAGCTTTTTGGTTACTACCAACGGCCCAAAGCGTTTGTGATTTGAGTCGGTATTTACTTCCCTGGCTTCCTATTCACCCCGTTGTCCGGTCCCGGTCGGTCCCAGATGTCACGTTCCGCACCATCACTTTGTTCGAATGAAGTGCAGGGGCGAATATAAGCCTCGCTTTTTAGCAGCTTCGACATTGTAGCTAATCAGCATGTATGTTCGGAATTTGGAATGGGCATTGTTTAAAATTTGTGACCTATACGAGGGTGAATCAAAAAGTTCTTAGAAGTGCATATATATGAAACCTTTTTGGATCAAGTTCGATATTCAAATTAAAGAGTGTCTATCACACTATATTTATGCAGACTGTCACTTGTTTTTGTCAGTTCGTTCGCATGTAATAAATTTTTTTGTGCAACGAGTTGCTAAAAAGTCAAAATTATGGATAAAAGTGAGTTACGTGCGGTGATAAAATATCTCAGTTTGAAAAAAATGTCTACGAAGGAAATTTTTTTGGACATTCAGCAGACATTAGGGGGTGATGCTGTACCCTATTCTACGGTTGCGTACTGGGTGGCTGAATTTAAAAGAGGTAGATCAAGCTGTAAAGATGACCCGCGTTCTGGGCGGCCTTCAACCTCCGTTACAGAAGAAAATGTCAAAAAGGTTGAGAATCTGGTTTTGGAAGACAGAAGAATGACTATAAAACATATAGCTGAGATCCTAAAGATATCTTTTGGTAGCGTTCAATCCATTTTAATTGATTCACTGGGGTTCAAAAAAGTGTCTGCAAGATGGGTGCCACGAATGTTAACCGACGAAAACAAAAAGCGACGTTTGGAAATTTCCAAGCGTAATCTCGAAATGTTCCAGCGTGATTCGGATAATTTTTGCCGTCGTCTTGTCACCATGGATGAAACGTGGGTCCACCATTTTGATCCTGAAACTAAAAGACAAAGCATGTCTTGGAAACGACCATCCTCTCCATCCATTAAGAAATTTCGAGTTGCTCCTACCGCTGGCAAAGTTATGGCCTCTGTGTTCTGGGATAGTGAAGGAATCCTTTTTATTGATTACATGCCAAAAGGCCAGACGATTACTGGACCCTATTATGCAAATTTAATCCCGAAAGTGCGTGAAGCGATTAAAGAAAAACGTCGTGGAAAACTGTCGTTGGGCGTGTTGTTCCTTCAAGATAACGCTCCTGCTCATCGATCGGAAGTTGCGCTCAACGCAATCCGCTGTGCTGGCTTCAATCTCCTTGACCACCCACCATATTCTCCGGACTTAGCCCCAAGTGATTTTCACTTATTTCCAAAATTAAAAGAGGAAATTCGTGGAACAAAATTTCACGATAATGACGCGGTTATAGCTGCCGTAGAGGACTTTTTCGAGAGTCAAGAAAATAAATTTTTTTCACAAGGAATAAGGAAGTTAGAAACGCGTTATTCTAAATGCATTGCATTGGAGGGAGATTATGTAGAAAAATAAAATATTATTATTTAAATCTTTGCATTTTTTAATATTGATTCCAAGAATTTTTTGATTCACCCTCGTAGTTTTTATAATATCATCTTCTCAAAATGAAGACCATTTTAAGAAACTAATTTGAATATTTTAGTTTTCCATGGGAGAGTTATTTTACTAAACATTTTTTTTATTTAACATGCTGACGTCATCATTGCCAGAATACCATACAGCGCCGTTGCCACTGTGTGAGATTATTAATCTGTAGATTTGTAATCTGTGAAGTTTACTTTGTATTGTTTATCTTTTTGGTGATTGGTTTATCTATAGACATAGACACAGATTTAACTTTTTTTGGGTGGGTAAGGCTTAGGCAATTTTGACATAATGCCGACGGTGACGTCATTTTCCGAAATGAAGGTCATTCGTATTTATTCTAAAATAACCGATGTTAGGAATTACATTTTAATAAAAACGGTCGCTTCGTGATCAGTCTATTCCTCGAAATGGATTAACAAAACTAAACTAATTTGAAAAAGAAATGAACAAGTAATGTCATCTCTGCGCCCTTAGGCGTCGCCGATCCACGCGGCGCTGTTCTGGGTGGCGCTGTCCGTGCTGCAGCTGGACGAGGCGCAGCTGTACGCGGCGGGGCTGGCGCTGCTGGAGCAGAACCTGCACACGCTGGACTCCATGGGCGTGTTCGACGACCGGGTGCGTCCAAGGGGAGGGGGGGAGGCTCAGTGTTATACTTTGTTTGAAAATTCCACTTCTAGAAATTTTTACGCTCGCTCCGCTCACGCCTATATAATACTGGTGTAAACCTGTGAATAGTGTTTGTTATGGTTACAGCGAAGGTACACAATGGAAGTCTTTGATGATGAACCGGATTATTCTTCTTTCTTTTTCGGTGTTTATTTATGGTATTCGGTGGTGTTTTATTTTAACCAGTTTTAGAAATTGATTATTTTTCCGTTTCAGACGTTCGAGCAAGTGATGATGGAGACGCGGGAGCCGCTGGAGTGGCACTTCAAGCAGCTGGACCACGCCGTGGGGCTCAGGTGCGTAGCCCGCCCTCCGCGCCGGGCACCGAGCGGAAGCACAGTGCAGTGACGCCCCCCCTCCCCCGCAGCTTCCGCGCCAACTTCCACTTCGCGCTGGTGGGGCACCTGATCAAGGGCTACCGGCACCCGGGGCCGGGCACGGTGTCCCGCACGGCGCGCGTGCTGAGCGCCGTGCTGGCGCTGGCGGCGCGCCCCCTCAGGGACAAGTTCCACGTCACGCGCCGCACCGTCGCCTACCTCACAGGTGAGGAGGCTCCGACCGACGGGATCGGTCGCTTCGCGAGCTCATCTCATAATATGCATTAGTGTACTTTTTTCTACGGTCGCACTAAGTTCCATTCAGCCGGTTATATCTACCTAACTATTTGTAAACGTAGGCCTACCATCCTATCGTAACCGGTCGCTCAATACACTTGCGACGGCACACGCATTTTCATTTAATATACCCAAAAGGTGTAGGACAAAGTGAGCCTTATTACCATCATCATGCATTTTACTTTATTATTCTGGTTCAAATACATCAAGTTTATAACGTGTATCTAGCCCATGTTGGATGTTTCAATTATTTCCGCTCGCTTCGCTCGTGTCCAAAGATTTAAATGTACGTAACGTTAAATTTAGCTGTATCTGTTAAAATTATTACGGACGCCATCCTACCTCACCCGGACCGTTCTCAGATTCGAACTTACAATACTTCATTAATTCATGAAAATTCTAACGTGAATAAACAGGTAGTCTCAGGTAACCTCAGGTAGTCGGTCGGTATCATCACCTACACATTTATTTATTTTCAATAGGAACAATAAATCGCGTCATATTTGACTCGTATTATCTGCGCTTGTATCGCTTTATTCCCTTGCAAATAAGGTTGTGTTTCCCTCACCAGCGCTGGTGGGCGTCAGCGAGGAAGTGCGGTCTCGGTGCCACGTGAAGCATTCTCTGCCGAAGTGGTTGCCGGACAACTGTGACCACTACTGCCCCACCAGCGACTACCATCACGTGAGACTTGGCTAGACCCCCCCCCCTCCTCCCTCCCCCACTTCTTTGTGATCATCGCTTCACAACTCGATGACAATGCAAGGAACGTGGTTTTTAGGGTTCCGTAACCGAAAAGTAAAACGGGAAACCAATTACTAAGACTCCGCTGTCCGTCCGTCCGTCTGTCACCAGGTTGTATCTCATGAACCGTGTTACTTAGACAGTTTAAATTTTTACAGATGATTATTTCTGTTGCCGCTGTAACAACAAATACTAATAAATATAATAAATTAAAAGAGGCTTCCATACAATAAACGTGTTTTTGCCGTTTCTAGATAAAGGTACCCTTAGTACGCGAATCTGACTCGCACTTGGCTGCTTTTTAATCAATTTTCTGAGTCCACATGAATTATGCGCCTTGTTTCCAGTCGTCCATGCTCATCCAGCCCCCGATGTCCGTGCCGGCGTGCCACAGCCGCCGCCAGAAGTCGTGGGAGCTGCTCGACCAGGCCGCCGCCTCCTCGGCGCACGGAGGTATCAAACAACACGTGCCGCCTGTTACTATTACTTATAACTATCTCACTTAGTACATACAAGAGTTATGTTACGCTTATATAATACTTAATCCAGTTTTACAACGTTACTTATAATTATACAAGCCTAATTCCACTTATACAACCCTAATTTATAACTTATAGAATAGACAATACTTTATTGTACACCAATAGAACCAGAAACATACTAGAACCAGACCACCAGACAACTACATCACCACTAGTATCATACTTCCAACGATACACCCCTAAATCAACCCTAATTCCACATAATATACAAATTCTTCCAGTAACACAAATCGAGTTCCACTTCTACAAAGTATTTTCCTTTCAACCCTTATTCTGCTTATGTATGCACAACCTTTCATCCAATGATACTACCCTAATGCCACTCATACAACCTTAATGCTACTTATACAAGCTAACATCCACTTATACAAACTTAAAGCAACTTATACAAGCTAAAATTTACTTATATAACCCTAACGCCACTTATACAAGCTTAGCCCCACTTATACATCCCCAAACGCCACTTATACAACCTTATGTTATTTATAAAACCCCCCCACAGGTAAATCCCCGACCACGCAGAGCTCCAGCAGCGGGGGGCACAGCCCGCACCTCGCCACCGTCCCCCACCAGGTAGCGTGCCCGGCGCCCGGCGCGGCGGCAGCGTAGCCTTGCCATCGTCACCTCATCATGACACAACCTTGTTACACCATCGTCGTAATATATAATATTAAATAAATAAAATTGACGTGTCGGTGTGACACCGTCTTCATATAAAATAAATAAAATTGACGTGTCGGTTTGTTATGTCTAAATGTCTTTTTGCATAAGTATTATGAACTAGCGGCCCCGACAGACTTTGTCCTGTAATTGTCAGTTTTTCTGTCAAAAAAGTAATATTACAAAAGTTAATAATAATATGGTCTTGAAGTATCCTCTAATTTTCTAATGTTCGGTCTAACTTTTTTATTTTTCTTTCATAAAAGAACTTTCTCCTTATAATAACAAACACAACAAAAAAAGAATTAGCAAAATTGGTCCAGCCGTTCACGCGTGATGCCGTGACCAAGGAAAATAGGGATTCTTTTTTATATATAGAGAATATAATTATAAGGCACTTGTGCCAACATGCTATTTTTATAATGTTTTTCTATCTGTTCCGGTTTTTCTTTGGCTAGTCCAATTTTGATGAAATTTGGTATGGAGGTAACACCATATATAATATTATATTAACCATAAAAGCACTTATCTCGAGCAATAGCGAGTCAAAGTCCGAATTAGGCCCAAAAAGTCTCAGTAAAAATGACTACACGGCGCTAGCGAGTACCTACTTACTTGGTGTCTATATGTTATTGTTCTAAGACTGTTATACTTAAACTGACGATGGTGTAACAATAAGTGCATTTGTAACGAAGTTGAATTTGTCGGTGTTAGTAAAGAATCGCATTTTTAAAAGTATTATATCGATTTTGAATGTGTCTGCTTGGGAAATATACAATTTGTGGTTTTGAACAGGTGCATCGTTAACAGACGTAGCTTATTATTAACGAATCAGTTAAAAAAAAAATTGTGCATAATTTATGTAGAACAATTGGGTAAAACATTGAATAAAAAACATATTATGTAGTTTAAAAATTCAATACCTACACATTTTTTATCTCACGCAGTGGCAAAGGCGCTGTATGACTATGACTAGGTATGACTGCCAATGATGACGTCAGCATTATAAATCTTAAAATATGTTTAGTAAAATAACTATCCATTGAAAACTAAAATTTTCAAATAAGTTTCTAAAAATGTTCTATATTAAAAAAAAATGATTTATAAACAATAAGTTTTAAAATACCCATTACTATTTCATAGCGATTCGTTATAGTGCCCGGTAAGTACTTAAAACTAGGGAATTGTTGCCTTAGGTATGTTTAAAACCACAGCTTGTAATAAACGATACTGCTTAACTGAATGTGTTCTTGCAGTACCTAGATGTGCCGCAAATGCTATTCTGCGTTTACAACGCTCACAAGATAGCTACATAAAGAAATGTTTAATAGTCTAATTTTTGGTCGTACTGAAAACGGAGCAATTTATGACTAAAAATAATTAAACATTTTCAAAACTGAGTATTTATGACAACCGAAATTGAAAGTTGGAACGTTTTCTACAACTCTATAAGTATTCATTTGTTCACAGATGCAAACAAATATTTTATAATAAAGTTTTGGTTTTAAATCGGGTTTATTTGGCTTTTTTCAAACTATTTTCCCAGGCAGATCACCAAGAATTGGCTTTTAGGACAATCAAGAGGCTTATGTGAAGGAATCGTACCGTTCATACATTTATCAAATATCGTTATAACCATTGTGAAGTTGAACTTGTATCACAATTTGTGCTCTTACGATAAAATTTATGAAGATCGAAAATGTCCACTTATACTTTAGTTTAAAGAACCTGTATACTTTCAACATAGCGTATACACTGTAGGTACAAAATACCGCAATGGATTATCATTATCTATACTAATATTATAAAGAGGAAAACTTTGTTTG
Organism: Hylaea fasciaria; assembly: GCA_905147375.1. Taxonomy (NCBI): domain Eukaryota; kingdom Metazoa; phylum Arthropoda; class Insecta; order Lepidoptera; family Geometridae; genus Hylaea; species Hylaea fasciaria. The sequence goes on along the minus strand of LR990222.1, from coordinate 2,680,491 downwards.
TTTGGTTGTAATGAATAGGCTCCGAAACTACTGAACCGATTTGAAAAATTGTTTCACTGTTGGGAAGCTATTCTATCCCCGGTTGACAGGATGGCTACCTTTTATCCCGTAAAAAAATATGGTTCCCGCGGGATAGTAGGTAACGCGGGTGAAACCGCGAGGTGCTTCTAGTTCTCAATAAAAAACGGGGCCATATTGTGAAAACAGCCTAATCCATACTAATATTATAAATCCGAAAGTAACTCTGTTTATCTGTTTATCTGTCTGTATGTCTGTTTGTTTGTTACCTTTTCACGGCTAAACGGCTGAACCGATTTCGATGAAATTTGGTATAGGGGTAGATTGGACCTATGAGACGGACATAGGCTATCTTTTGTCTCAAAAAATAATCTCGAAGGGGATGAAATAGGGGTTGAAAGTTTGTATGGGGAATCCATAATTCCTCAAGTTAGGCATCTGAAAATTCTTATTTAGGCTTTTGGTAAGAAATAAATAAATACGGGTTTCAGCTTTTTTGCAAAATCATCCCTAAAGGGGGAAAAGCAAGGGGGTTGAAATTATGAGGTATTCTTTAGATGCATCATCCCCTACAGACCACAATAAACGGCTAAACGGATCGTAATTTAAATTGGAAAGTAATTAAGGGGGGAGAGTGCGATGGGAGGAGGGGGAGAAAGGGGGAAAGTGGGGGAAAGGGGAGAGTGGGGGGAAAGGGGGAGTAGATGGTAGAGCGAGGGGAGAAGAGGGTAGAGTGGGGAGAAAGAGAGGGGAGAGCGGGAAGAAAGAGGGGAGAGTGGGGGGAGAAAGCGGACAGAGTGGGGGGAAAAAGAGGGGAGCGTGGGGTGAGAAAAAGGTTAGAGTGGGGGGAGAAAGAGGGGAGAGTGAGGGAGAAAGCGGAAAGAGGGGAGAGTGGGGGGAAAAAGAGGGGAGAGTGGGGTGAGAAAAAGGTTAGAGGGGGGGAGAAAGAGGGGAGAGTGGGGTGAGAAAGAGAGTAGAGTGGGAAGAAAGAAAGGGGAGAGTGGGGGGATAAAGAGGGGTGAGTGGGGGGAGAAAGAGGGGAGAGTGGGGTGAGAAAGAGGGGAGAGTGGGGGGAGAAAGAGGGGAGAGTGGGGGGAGAAAGAGGGGAGAGTGGGGGGAGCAAGAGGGGAGAGTGGGGGGAGAAAGAGGGGAGAGTGGGGGGAGAAAGAGGGGAGAGTGGGGGGAGAAAGAGGGGAGAGTGGGGGGAGAAAGAGGGGAGACTGGGGTGAGTAAAACGGTAGAGTGGGGAGATAGAGAGGGGAGAGTGGGGTATGAGGGTAGAGGGGAGAATGAGGATAGAGTGGGGGGAGAAAGAGAGGAGAGTGGGGTGAGAAAAAGGGTAGAGTGGGGAGATAGAGAGGGGAGAGCGTGGAGAATGAGAGTATAGTGGGGGGAGAAAGAGGGGAGGGTGGGGGAGAAAGAGGGAAGAGTGGGGGAAGAGGGGAGAGTGGGGGGGAGAAAGAGGGGAGAGTGGGGTGGGAAAGAGAGAAGAGTGGGGAGAAAGAGGGGAGACTGGGGTGAGAAAAAGGGTAGAGTGGGGAGATAGAGAGGGAAAGTGGGGTATGAGGGTAGAGGGGAGAATGAGGATAGAGTGGGGGGAGAAAGAGGGGAGAGTAGGGTGAGAAAAAGGGTAGAGTGGGGTGATAGAGAGGGGAGAGCGTGGAGAATGAGTGTATAGTGGGGGGAGAAAGAGGGGAGTGCGGGGGAGAAAGCGGGGAGAGTGGGTGAGAAAGAGGGGAGAGTGGGGTGAGAAAGAGGGGAGAGTGGGGGCAGAAAGAGGGGAGAGTGGGGGGGGATAAAAGGGGAGAGTGGGGGGAGAAAGAGGGGAGAGTGGGGGGGGGATAAAAGGGGAGAGTGGGGGGAGAAAGTGGGGAGAGTGGGGTAGAATGAGGGTAGAGTGGGGGGAGAAAGGGTGGAGAGTGGGAGTGAGAGAGGGGAGAGTTGGGCTAGAAGGAGGGGAGTGGGGGGAGAAAGAGTGGAGAGTGGGAGGCAAAGAGGGGAGAGTTAGGCTAGAAGGAGGGGAGAGTGGGGGGAAATAGGTGAGAGAGATTGAGTGCGAAATATATAGAAATAGAGGGAGAGGGAGTGAGCGAAGGAGGGAAAGGAAAAGATATAGACGGAGAGGGTGAGGGAAATAAATATAATGGATGAGATGGACAGGGAGAGGGAACGCAAGAGATTGAGAGTGGAGAGGGATATTAATGATAGAAAGATAGGGAAAGGTATAGAGATATAGGGAGAGGGAAAGAGATGGAGGTAGAGGAAGATAGATAGAAAGAGCGAAAGAGGGAGAAAAATAGAAAAAGAGCTAGAGAGGGAGAAAGATAGAGGAAAAGGGAGAGAGAAAGAGACAGATATATTCTTACCTATAACTGTTCCCCGCGACATCAATTGATTTTCTAAACAGTTTACATTTTATATAAAAATGCGAACGAAGTTGCGGGTATCAGCTAGTTCATAATAAGAAAGATACACCTAACCTATAGATGAGAAATTATATGAATAAAAAATGGCAATTGAAAAAGACAGTAGACATAACAACTTTATTCCATCTGGATTTCACTACGAATGTAAAATAGTTAAACTATATATTTTATTAAAGTGAAACAAGTTCAATTTAGGTAATATTATAGTTGAAATATTGTATTCTTTATTTTTCTCTTCTTTTGGCAAATGGAAGGACGGAAAGATTTATAGTATCAGGGTGATTCCGCTACCAGCACTTGAGAGGTTCTAGACATAACGTGCTTGCGAACTTTGTCACTTTATAATCTGCTAAATAATCTGTGGTCAGTCGTAGAGTTTGTTGGAGAATTATTGTGTTTCATTATGAAGAATAAATAAATAGTCGTCCATTTGCCAAAAAAAAAAAAACAAATACTTAACTCTTATTTCCTTTCAGTAACTAGGTGACACAATGTTCTTGGTCATTTCTACTATATTCACACTTGTGTTCTGTTTCCACGCAACTTTATCGGACTTGGTTGAATCGTGTATCGTTCGTATGCATTGAATAACGTCCACGTTACCCCGCGCACGCTTTCGTTGCGTTATTCGTTATTCAAACTGTTTAATTTTTAAATATCGATTAATGCAATATCTGTTATATTATTCATTGTTCAACTGTGAAATAACGGTTTTGATATTCGTTGTTTCACTAATTATTTGAACATCATTGTACTAATACTGTATACACTATCGAAATTGTAATGAAAATAACTGCAACACTCTTAATTATTTTCACAACACTACAATAACGAATACGCAAACGCGACGAACAATTTATGCAAAACAATTATTATCACATTCAACCGTTATTCTTTTAACAACGTTACGTTATTAAAATAACGGGTCACGCGTAAATTGTTTACCGTTTTAACGTGTAACGCTTTGCACTGCTTTTCAAACATTTAGACGTCAGCTAGAATGCTTTTTAAAACGCAACGATCTTTCTCTGTGCCCACTTCGAAAGATACGATTGGACCACCCAGGGTAAATACTACTATAATAGTTAGTTAGTATAATTCTAAATCACAAAATATTACAACGAGAAAAATAATACGTTTGTGTTATAAAATAGCGTTTTGTCAAAAATAACAGTTAAAATATAATATAGCACACAATCGAAATTAAACGTTTTAAAGCTATTTAAAGTCTGAAATTAACATAATAGTGCGTGCTTCTCTATCTGATAGTAATAGTTTTAAATGTGTAATGCCTAAAAATATAGAATTTAGATTTATTTTGATAGAACTCCCTTAGACGTACCCATGCATTGCGAATGGTTTCCCAAAACCAGAAAGGCACTAAATGCTGCAAATACCACAAAACACACTACTTTTACTTGTAAAAATACAAATATGCACACCACGTGAACTTTGTAAGTGTTAATTACTATTAACGTCACGAAAATATGTACGTATAAAATATGTGTGCACTGAATATCATTATGTATACACAAATATGTTTGCACTTTCCAGCCAAATGATCTCCAAGCAAAATGCCACAATAATCAAAATCACTACACCAAAAACAAATAAATGCTTTGGCTTCAATCCCCGTAAAGTAAAATATTTTAAAATAAAATCTTTGTCGGCTTTAAATGAGAAATTAGACTTTATCCTCTTAAAATAACAGATGTAATATATCCGTTGTCAGAAAGTTAGTGGCTATGTTACCCTTTTCTATTTTTGATCTATGTCCAAATTATATGTTGTCTGTCTTCGTCTTGAAACTTGGTCTTTGATCCGCAATAATTTTTAGTAGTAACTTTTTTTTGTATCCTATCGACTGCGCCAATCACGCAATAAAGCAACAGAAGCTCCTTGCACGGAGGGAAATCTATTTAATTACCAGCAGAATAGCATAGAGTATGATGTAAGGCAATTTTTCATTCATACTTAGCCGCGGTCTTTTATTCATATTTTTCGATATATAAAGTTGAACCTTCCATACAAGTTTAAAGTTTAAACGAAAATTAATCATCCAAGTCAAGACGTGACTAACCAAATAAATATGAAGAACGAAGACGTTTACAAAAAATATAATCGAAATCAAATCTTTTTGAAAACCCCCTTCTAAATACTATAGCCAAGTTCCAAGACGGCCTGCTCCAAATAAGTGTACCCTTTCTTTGAGCCCTTTACTGCTTATCACGTATCTGACTGCAAGTTTGCGGTACAGGACAGCGAGGGACGTGCGCATTCGATGCAGCACGGCGCGACGGGCGACGCCGCGCGTTCTGACCACAACAGCGACGATAGTGGCCTAGATGTGAGTCCAAAACATTCATCATCATCATCATCATCATCATTGTCATCACAATCATCATCGGCCTTAATCCGCCCACTTAAGAATTCGTGCTGGAACACCCCGTGCCTGTGGTTTCATCACCATAACGCATCTTACCTCAGTTTGTGGATACCGTAATCTGCCACTGGAGCTCGGTCCGGTTAGTTGAAGCACATTATGGGTTTGCTCGCGATGTTTTCTTTCAACGAATAGTGAGTGATAATCACAATTTTTTTGGCGGACACTTCATGGAGGACTTCATCATTATCATCTTCATCATCATCCATCATCATTATCATCATCATGGATCATCATCATCATCATTTTTGTGAATAGCTATACAACCACATTGTGCTTATTGCCTATACAGGGTGTTGAGGACGACGGCCGGGGATCCCCCGGGAGCACGGACGAGATGACCGAGCGACCGTCCTCGACCAAGTCCGGGGACAGTGACTATCCCGACAACACCACTACTAAGGTATAGCTGCTGTTGCCAGTGGCAACTAAGCTAGATGTTTCTTTAATACTTTATATAGGCTATCATTTTTCCACTATCTCACCAGGGGCCTTACCATGACGTCTTATTGTGATCCAATTGAGGACCTAAACAGAATCGTTTTACTACTTATTCGTACCGTGACGTCTTGACGCTCAATTTAGGTTGATTTTAAATCTAAAGGGATTGACGCCTACCTATATGAAATCGAAAGCCATGTATTACTATTATTTAAAGTGAAACGATTCTGTTTAGGTCCTCAATTGGATCGCAATAAGACGTCATGGTAAGCCCCCTGGTCGTGACGTATGTAGTCGAAGGTGGTAAACATGCTCAGCCTATAACGGAATTGGCTTTCATTGATCACTGCCGGAACACCCTGTTAGGGGTTCGGCGACAGATTCTCTACTCGAGGGCGGTGGCTAGCCAGGCGGCGCCGAGGTTTGTAATGAGTTATGAGCTCCTTCATCGGAAACCCAAGCTCAGATTTTGCGGTCAGCTGCTATTTACAACCTGCGGCGTGCGATCCGAAGACGGAACCGACTTTTTTTTTCTTGATAAAAACGTGACCCACACTAGAATCGCTCCTGTATCGTGGGTACCGCTTACAGACATACAATTTCATATACACATCACACCCAGACCAGAAACAAATATCTGTAGATCGCACTAATATTCGTTCCGGGCGAGAATCGAACCCGCGACACCGAGCGCAGCAGCCCGATTGCTCGGCCACTACGCCAAGCGTGCCGTCAAACAGACTGCATGAGCTATCGTTACGGTGAATGCTATATTGGCTGTTGCAGCAGTCGTCTACCGACAAAGACTCCGGCACTCCCGACAGCAACAGCCTCTTGGACCCCTCCGTGCTGTCCGACTTCACCACGCAAGCGCTCGTGCTGACCGTGCTGGCCACTTTAGTCAAGTATACCACAGGTAACACTTTGATATACGACAGGTAACACTTAGAAGTACTACAAGTAACACTTCGATGTACTACAGGTAACATTTTAGTTATACTATAGACTATAGACCTAGGTGTATTATAGGTAAAACTTAGATGTACTATAGGTAACACTTTGATTACTGTTTATTTATACTGATTTGACTGAAGGTATTTCTGTGCAACCAGTGTCCTGCTGTGCAGTCGTAGCGCTTACCATCAGGTATTTAAAATAATTCTTTTTCTTTCTTTTGTTACTTTTGTGATTCCAGACGAGGACGAAATACGGATCCTGTATCAGTACTTAGCCGAGGGGTCCGTGGTGTTTCCCAAGGTGTTTCCTGTTATGTAAGTAATACACCTATTAGAATAGAATAGAATCGAAAAGAAAACTATTTTACACCAAAAATTAAACAAAAAGTAGCACAGAAAAATATGTAAACACAGGTAGTACAATGGGCGGTCTTATCGCTTATTGTTTCTACCTATTACGCTTACCTATTGTTTCTATCATCATCGAAAATACGAAAATATCAGAAAATTTTCGAAGTTTTTATTAATACAAACTTTGTCCTGACAAATGTTACAGACACAGCCTGCTGGACATGAAGATCAACCATGTGCTGATGCACTGCCACGATCAAGTAATACTGAGCGCGGTGCAGAGCATTATACAGGTAAGACAGATAGGATGAAGTAACAATAAGTAACAGTAAATAGGATAAAGTAGCGATAAGTAACAGTAGATAGGATAAAGTTACAATTAGTAACAGTAGATAGGATAAAGTAACAAACTCCTTATTGTACTCCAAGGCATACAAGGAAAAGCACATTAGGATAAGCACATAATTATGATGAGTAAATTTTGGTGCTTTTCGTTTTGTGGTATGTAAGTAAAAGGTATATAAGTCAAATAATTACGGTATACATCCTATAATTACTCTATTCGTCACGATCGCATTTAATCATCAGCAGTCTGATTTACGTAATCTGTCACTTCGCGATTCGCCTTATACGCTGTTCGTCACACTTGCATCTAGTCATTATTATGGACATGCTCGTAAGATTCGCCTTATACGCTGTTCGTCACACTCGCATCTCGTCATTATTACGGACATGCTCGTAAGATTCGCCTTATACGCTGTTCGTCACACTCGCATCTCGTCATTATACGGGCATGCTCGTAAGATTCGCCTAATACGCTGTTCATCACACTCGCATCTCGTCATTATACGGATATAGATACCGGATAGTGTAATGTAATATAATAATATAAATAGTTGAATTAAAATAATGAAATAGTCGAGTCCCACTCACGATGGATCGACGACATCATCAGAATTCAGGGCAGAACGTGGATGAGATCAGCGCAGGACCGGAAAGAGTGGTGTGGTAAGGAAGAGGTCTATGTCCAGCAGTGGATCGATACGGGCTGATATGATGATGATGATGATGATGACTCACGATAAGTCGAGGCAATTCGCTTGGCAGTAGACGTCACAATTCAGTAGTGGTGGATGCTTTACTGAAACTTCCGGGGAGTTATGGAGAGAACACAAAATTTCACTTTGTTTTGGTTTGTACGCACACTCTTGTCATATAATTTTTTGTACTATTCCTTTATTTTCCAGAATATGATAGCTACGGAGGACGCTAGCCAACAAGCGTTGCACTATATGCAGAGCTGCGGCTTCGGAGGCCTGTGGCGGTTCGCCGGACCATTCCTCTCTAAGGTAACATTAGTTCGTGTTGTTGACTAATAGATGGCGTTGTTCACAAGTTTCGATCAAGGGCTGTATATGCATAGGTGTTGGTTTAGAGACCTTGGTAGTTCGCCGGAATATTCTTCTTGGATAATAATCTAATATGGGTTGTAATAAATAATTAATAATGATGGCTATGTTTAAATTTGTTGCCGTCCCTTTCTTTTGCATGAAGTTGAAAAGTGACGACTAACGACAACATTTTGAAAATAGATATCCAATTATGATTCCATCAGCTATCGTATCAGTGCATGTATTTACCTACAGAACCAGTGTACGGCTGAAAATGCGGAACTGTTTGTGAACTGCCTCGAGGCGATGGTGGAGACGTGCCTGCCGGGGGGGGAGGAGGCACTGCCGCGGGAGCCGCCCCCCGACCCCGACCGCCCCGACGAGCCGCGCGCCACCCCCAGGTAACTGTGGGGGGAGACGTGCCTGCCGGGGGGGGAGGAGGCACTGCCGCGGGAGCCGCCCCCGACCCCGACCGCCCCGACGAGCCGCGCGCCACCCCCAGGTAAGTGTGGGGGGAGACGTGCCTGCCGGGGGGGAGGAGGCACTGCCGCGGGAGCCGCCCCCGACCCCGACCGCCCCGACGAGCCGCGCGCCACCCCCAGGTAAGTGTGGGGGGAGACGTGCCTGCCGGGGGGGGAGGAGGCACTGCCGCGGGAACCGCCCACCGACCCCGACCGCCCCGACGAGCCGCGCGCCACCCCCAGGTATTTGTGGGGGGAGACGTGCCTGCCGGGGGGGGGAGGAGGCACTGCCGCGGGAGCCGCCCCCCGACCCCGACCGCCCCGACGAGCCGCGCGCCACCCCCAGGTAACTGGGGGGAGACGTGCCTGCCGGGGGGGGGGAGGAGGCACTGCCGCGGGAGCCGCCCCCCGACGAGCCGCGCGCCACCCCCAGGTAACTGTGGGGGGAGACGTGCCTGCCGGGGGGGGGGGGAGGCACTGCCGCGGGAGCCGCCCCCCGACGAGCCGCGCGCCACCCCCAGGTAACTGTGGGGGGAGACGTGCCTGCCGGGGGGGGGAGGAGGCACTGCCGCGGGAGCCGCCCCCCGACGAGCCGCGCGCCACCCCCAGGTAACTGTGGGGGGAGACGTGCCTGCCGGGGGGAGGGGAGAATGCACCACGAGGTGACACAGGGGGTGTATGGGGCTTGGACCCACTACTAAAGTTTAGTAGTTGTATTGGAATTTTCGTTGTCTGTAAAATCATTAAGAATTCTAATTGCTAAATTAAGGATTCCTCTCTGATACCCTAACGTGATATAGCTGTCAGCTGATGATATCCGATGTACATATAATTTTATCGAAAAAAAATTGGGAACATTTGGCTTCAAGCGTTTTTTTTTTCGTTTCAGATGCACGCAGGCTGCGCACGCCATTCTATCGCGACCTGGATACATAACTTAGTAATTATGTAAGTATTGTTAAAAACTAACTTACTCTGACAATAACTGACTAAATCTGAGACGACCCCATAATACTCTCGCTGGAAATATAACAGCAGATATGTTATTCTGTCACGCTTCGCGCCGTCTCTGTCGAGGCCTTAAGTCAATGTTTTTTAATATATTAATCTGTCGAGGCCTTAAGACAATGTTTTTTTATATTAATCTGTCGAGGCCTTACAACAATGTTTTTTATTTATATTAATCTGTCGAGGCCTAAGACAATGTTTTTTATTTATATTAATCTGTCGAGGCCTAAGACAATGTTTTTTATTTATATTAATCTGTCGAGGCCTAAGACAATGTTTTTTTATATTAATCTGTCTAGGCCTGTACACATGTTGTTTTTTATTTTATTTTAATAGTGCATAATAATTATGATTATCTGTTACAGAATAATAAACTACATCGACCCCAAACAAATACCTCAATAGTTATAACGCTATAATAGTTTGCTAGCAGTGTATCCTTAAGTTATATCACATTATTATAATGCGGCATCACATGAAATGTATGTTAAGAATATTTACAATTAGTTAGCCAATAGATGCGGTGGTGACTGGGTTAGCCTGGCTGCACGCGTTCGCTTTCCAGAATCGATTTTAGAATCGGTTTTCCTGATTCGGACACCCTTTATGTACTAAATGTTACAAATTAAGTTTAAGCAATCCCCGATTAAAAATAGCGCTTATTTTATTGTTTTAAAGCGAAATTAGTCGCACTGTATAATAATCTACTAGTCAAGCTCTTTCATTTAATGCCCATATTGAGGGAATTGTGGAAAAATATGTGATCCGCCATTTTGTGGCGGCGGCCATCTAGGACGTACTTTCATCAAACATAGCTAAGACAGAACTGTCTAATTAACCGAACCGACTAATTAACTTTTCAAAGAAATAAAACAACTATTAAATCGGTTGAGGCGTTCGGGATCTACGATGCCACAGACAGACACACAGACACGTCATACTTATAACATCCCATCGTTTTTGCGTATACATATATTATTATGTTCGATTCGTTGTGGTTGCAGTTTGTATGAAAAAATTGTCCGAATAAGGATAACCGACTGGAAAATCGTATCAGGAAAACGAACGTGTGCGCCCAGTCTTTAGCTTGGGGTTCCTCTAGCGGTGCCGACATTTAGCGGACGCTTTTGAAGTAAAACTTCTTTAGGCGCGACTAGGGAGTAACTCACATTTTTTTTCTGACGGAAGTAACGCTTACTATAGTGTAGTTTCCGCTGTTTAAAAAAGGTTATTTTTAAATAGCGGAACAAAATAGCGGAAAAGAAGTTTTACTTCAATCGCGCGTAAAGGTTACAGGCACACACTTTTTTTTTACAACGTCGAATAACGTCACTGAAACATTGGTTATTCAAACAAAACGAGTCGGTCTCCCACAGTGCATTGCCTGCCGCTATATAAAGTTACGATGGCAAACGCGGTCTGTAACAAACCGCGCCATCTTGTTTGTACAGCCAACGTATCAGTGATGCAGTTCGACGCTATAAAGCGTCCGCTGAACGACGGCACCGCTATCAGAGGAATGTCAAGCTTTAGGGTTTATATTGCAGTTGCATCACGTAAACCTTTGAATATAAGTAATAGAAATTGTACACAATTTACAAATTAAGAAAAAATTAATTACGACATAACTATGTATAAAGTACAAAGGCTAGACTTATCGCTCAAAGCGATATCTTCCTGACCTTTGGACGGAGAGAAACAATGAAGCTTTAGACGTTGACGGTTTAAACAAAATACACGAGACTCGGTTTTATTGCAAGATTTCTCCGGGCCATACTACTTGCGCGGGATAACCCGCCGGCCAGCCGGTGGCCTATTGTCAAAATAAGAAATACTTAAATATTACAATACCTGACACTGGCTTAATGCAGAAACCGTGGGAAGCCACAACAAAAACTAAGCTATTCTTTTTTTTCTTACTTTTGTTTTCGCGCCATTTTTGTATTGAACCACTGTTATGTGTCCTGAAATTGAGTGCGCAGTATAGGCATATACTCGTATACAGTTTTTTATTTGCTAAATCAATGGGAGCAGATTTTTTTAAAAATAACTGCATTTTTGTTTCTATCCAATAATGGGTTCGCGACTCCTTTGAGCATATTTCGCTATACCTGATTGTATATGAGGTGTGTTATAATGGATTTAACAATTAGAATCTTGAGTATATAACATGAGTAGTAATTTAATATAGGTTTTTTAGATAGTAAAATGCTTCGAACTGTTAACACAATATTTTTTCATAATATGCATTTACGAATATAAATTACTATCGCAAAATTTAATATCATTGTATAAATACTATGTAAGGAAATAAGATCCGTCAAATTATCCATTCTGGTCGGACGAAAAAACCCAAAGGTAACTTGCAACAGCTCTAAAAAATATTGCTGTCCTATTCTTTTTTACTGGACGAAAGAGACAACAAATCGTGTGACAGGAACCGTTTATACTTTGTACCAACAGAATTGGCCCCTTTGACAACTGACTGACATGTGTCACTATAAAAATAATGGCTACATGTTTGTCTGTCCCTCAGATGAATACAATAAAAAAGACGGCACGAGGCAAACAATTTTGCTAATCCCAGCAGGGTCTTTAGATTTAAGTTTATCACATAAGATTGTAGTTAAATCATGATAATATATGAAGAAGCAATATTTTCTAAAATTAATACCCGATTAGTGAGAGAAAATATAGATTAGTTATAAATATACATTGGCAGCGATGGCGGATCAATTGTATTAGTCAAAACGTTACAGTGGGACATTATTACATGCGTTCATAGACTGAAAAATGAAACCGTAGTGAAATAAAAACGCTCTATCGCGTATCAAGTTGACGGATCTTAAGATTGGCCGCACACGTTCGTTTTCCTGATACGATTTTCGAATTCGTTTTCCTTATTCGGACACCAGAATACACGAAATTTCATACAAAGTGCAACATAAACGAATAGAACGTAATGCGTAATGCTTTCCGTTTGATTCTTTTTTGTTACATTTTACATGAAAAGGGTGTCCGTATAAGGAAAACGAATTAGAAAATTTAATCAGGAAAACGTACGTGTGCGTCCTGTCTAACGCTTTTTAAAACTTTGTAGATAATGGTAAAATGTCTGCTGTTTTAGCTAAAGCACAAGTTATATCTGTCGTTATTGATAATAATAAAAATGAAGGAAATTAGTGTAATTATCGTGGGTTTCCCGAACGCATCGATATTATTTGAAAGTGTGATGAGTGAACTCGTTCTATTTTACAGTTGTTTGGACGAAAAGGTTTATTCGGTTCTGCATGTTGCATTTTTATTACATTACAACAGGTTGTGATATAAGAATTAAATAAATATAAGAACAATATCTTGAAATATCTGTACCAATTTGGATTTGATGATTCACATGTGTGCGGGCGCACAAAAAGTTCATTCAAATTTGATTCAGATTCAGGTTCAAATTTGTATTTTTTTAGTCACTATATTTATTGGTGTAAGTTGTTTTGTTCAAATGCTAAATTACTATTCTATTATAATATTTATGAGATGATTTAGGACAGTTTGTACCTACTTGTAAGTTCAAAAAATTATGTTATTATTTCAATGAGTTCTTTATAAAATTGTATAGCGAGCTCACAGTGTCAACGAATTAATGTCGAAGCGGCTGGGATACCAGTACAAGAATGGTACCAATTCTGTTCGCACACACTATAGTAATTTATATTGCCTAAAATATCTGAGCTAACCTTTCAGAAGCGCCATCGGGTGCGGTTGGAGAACAATATTTATTTTTAAATTTTCAGTGGTCTTTTTAAAACTAGATTTTTAACAGGTCTAATTCGCGAACAAACTATAATAGGATCAAAATAACGCGGGTAGTTGGAAACGACACGCGCCGCTCCGGACGGTGATACCCCCGCATTCTCCAGTATTCTCATGACCACGGTCGATGTAAGTCGGCTGAAACATCTAGGTATGTCGTAATTGCATATTATTATATTCGTTTGTGCGCGAATTAGACCCATTTTTAAATCTAGTTAGTATGTTTTCTGTTCGCGAAAGTTTAAGAACTTTTAGTGGTCCTTATTATGTTTGCTTCAAACTATTCGTGTATTTAGCCGGCTCCAAGTATTATTCTTTAGTCGAGACTCGAGTCCCTAGTCAGTCAGGTATAGTCGGCGCTCGCAAGTCTAGCGAGAGTACTTCTAGTATAATTAGTCAATGATTTCTGATTGACAGTTTTTGGTTAAGCTCTATCCATAGACGTACCTATACGTACTCGTAGAATTTGGAATAAGCGTTACTAAGCTATTCTTTGGTGAAATTGGCCACACAGATTTTATAATTATTACTATCTTATTTTTAGGTATTGAGAAATAGTTTAATATACGATTTTTTTCGTCCCTTTTTTTCGCTTTTAATATATTTTTATCCATTAACGTTTGCTGCAATTTAAATATTGTATAGTGTACAGGGTTTCATGTTGTAATATTCTGAATTATGTAATATACTTAAAACGTAGCTACCTAACAATAAGTTATATATAGATAAAATTTTGTTTGTGGATGTTTGTATGCGCAGAATTGGTACCAATTTAGTACTTACATATTTTATGGCCTAATCTAGGCGCTAAATATTGTCTGTGTATGTGTTAAATACTTATACATACAGCGCGCGGCGAGAAATATGACACAATAGTGAGATTTGAATATTTTGTATTCAAATGTTGAGTAAAGGTTTACAAATAATAGCAACACCAATGAATAAAACTAGTTTAAATATTAAGGGAACAAAATTATTCAGCGAATAGGCACTAGTGAATGTACCGTCTGTTTTTCAAAATGTGCTATATTTCTTGTCCTGAACTGGTTTCTGTAAAATCGTTAGACAATGTTAGAGAATTATTATAGAGTAGGACTCTTCTTTTTTGGCGATTTGTGAAATAATTTATGATAATATATTTAATTTTAAAAGGTTTATACATATATTTAATTTTATACATGTATTTTGTAGAATATTTGTCTATAGATCTGATTTGTATTGCATTATGAAAGACTTATTATTTTCTATACTTACTAATTTTGTAACATATTTTAATATGTCATGTGAAATTTTATTGCCATTTATATGTACAAAATGTATAGGTATATATTTGCGTATGTTACATATTGAACTCCTTGTCCAAGTAAGCGACAAACGCGACAGTGATACAAAACTACATAACAACTGTAACGTCATCGCTATCTAAAGTAGCTGAACAAGTCCATACGTTCAATTTCCTATTCTATGCAATAAGTAGGACTTGGTGAACTGATACTGAAGCTGACTTAAAATAAAGTATACCTACTTATGCTTACAGTCCTAACAAGTGTGGGGCAGGCTTTATCCTACTACCGTTCTAAACAACGTGTAAAGAGGTCTTTAAACGGTCAAAATTGCTTATCAAGCGTTTGCGTGCTTGACGAGCATGCTTGATGTGTGGCAATATTTAAGCATGACACTTATTTGCACTTTCATAATACGGTCAAATAGCTTGCTATTTGGACCGTCTAGGCACCACGTTTACCTAGACCGCATCACCAAATCTCGACTGTTGCACACTACTTTGGTTCAAAATGGTTCAAAATGTAACGTGACGTGGAAACAACTATTTTTCTCAGTATTACTATTTACTAAGATGTTGCTATTAAATGTCTTTTAATGTGAAAATAAAAATATGAATGTAGTGAGTTTGTTTTTATTTTTACACATCCTTTAATTTTTAGACCGAATTTAAGAGTTTTCGTCCTATTCTCATTGTTTTTTTTTATTATTTCCACCATTCGGCGTTGAAATTTTGGATGGGAAAAGGAAATATTTTTTTGGCAATTTAGCGTAGAGACTATAAATAGGTACGTAACCGCCCAAAGACAACTGAACCTGGTACTGAACCGTACTACGGGCAAAGAGTAGGTAAAGGTACTGAGATTGGTGCTGGCTATATATTTTTATCTTCCCTTACAATCGATAATTTGATGAGATCAAATCTTGAGACAGTCAAGCCATCCCGAAAATGTATGGAGAAAATGGTCATTTAAGTCGGTCCAGCCGTGCTTGAGTTATAAATGGTGTACAAACATGACTATTTTTACGTAATTATGTATGTTATATCTAGGTAAAGATCCCCCACTCGCCTGTCCACCACTGGTGGGCAGTGACACTGTTCATAGTATTTAGTCTACATTTTTTAGGTAAGGTAAGAATGACACGCCACAATTCAAATATGAATTCATTTATTTCCATTATTAACAACAAAAACACCTGAAAAAATATTTACAACAGATTACATTTATGATTTTCGGATGATGTTGCGCCCGCCTCTAGTGTCAGTGCGTGTCAGGCCACGAGGGCGTCTGACGTGGCTTAAAAACTGCAATCAATCGATAACAACCGGGACCGACGGCCTCACGAGCCCTCTGAAGCACGGAGCGATAGAAATCCAAACAACTCACGAACGTAGCAACTAGCTAAAAACGGGCCTTATTCATGCAACTAATATCAAAATATATAATTTTGACATACCCCGACGTTTTGCAAGACCACACGCGGGTAGTTGGAAACAACACGCGCCACTCCGGACAGACATTCTCCAATCTTCTCGTGACCACGGTCGATGTAACTCTGCCGCAACGTCGAGGTATGTCAACATTATATATTTTGATATTAGTGTGTGCGCGAATTAGACCCGTATTTCTGTTCGCGGAAGTATTGAGGATCGAATCTGTTGTTGGATTGTATTGTATATAGCACATAAGTTACCGCTCTGTCACTATTGGCTTAACACCTGTTACGTCGATCTGAACCGCCCTTACGGTAATATTTAATAACAGATCACTTGTATTTGAGCTAAACATATTTTGAACGATAAAATATACGAAATGTATAAAATCAAATATAAAAAATAATCATATACTTATATAATTTGAGCAGAAATACATTAGTGGAATTTACATTTCAAAGATATTACATTATAAATGCCATTAGCGAATAAACAACAATTATAACGTACTTACGATCCTACAATATAATTTATATCTTTAGTAGGTACCTAGTCCACGTAATTATTATAATCATAAGTGCTGTAAATAAATCGAGATGATAAATAAATGACTAGGCGAAAGAAATATGTAGAAAACCTCTACCACACAGACACTATATCGGTCTATAACACAGCGTTTAAGATAATAATTCCCACTTTCCCGGCGATATTTCTGCAAGTGTGAAAGACCGCGCATGTCCTTATACAAAATGTATTAGAAACAGTTCAGTATCGCAAAATCGCGGCGTTATGATCGGCCGATAATTCCTATTAGTTACCAGTGATGTAAAATGAAATGCACTTTAAAAATAATTCCCATTTGTCAGCAGTGGGGTCACTGTAGTAGTCACTGTAGTGGGGTCACTGTAGTCATTCCCAATTGTCCCCACTGGGTACTATAATGGAGGTAACAGTTGGGAATGACCCATAATAACGCGCCTGTGGGCAGTAGGCTTTATTATTTTAAGAGGAGAGTATTATTCTTTTAACTATGCATAGCACCCGGCGTACCTTCGACAATAATGTCTTATAAGTATTACCCAATATCCATTTCCCTCTTCCCGAATATTATACTAATGTGTTATCATTTCTAGATCCTGTTGATTATTTGCTTTTGATAGATCTATGAAGTGATTGCATTTGTGACTGCGTTTTGCGTAGTCATATTTTGTATGTGGGTGTTTCAAATCATTATTGCGTCGTATTTTAGCCTGTATGTATATTTATTATGCGTATGTGAATGTTAGTTGCATCAAAAATTACCATTCCTTTGTGAATATTTTTGAAAAATAAATGTGCGTTGAGATGTAATTACAAAAATATTGTCATAAGACCCTAACCAAAAAAATTACTCATTTTAATGAGATACCTATTAGATATTATATTGAAGTAGCGCTTGTTCATGCCTAGAAATAATGGAATTAAACATTTGTATTATACATTATTATGTCAAAACTTATTGTAAATTAAACGATTACAAACATTAAAATTTTACATAATTTCTATTATTGAATTTTATTATAACTAAAGTGACACTGACTACAGCTTTTTCTGAGTATATAATATTTATTTCCCATTAGTACCTACTGTTCTTGCTTGTACAATCAGAGATAGAATTGCTTACTGAGAAAGTTAGCAAGATATTCATTTTAAACAATAAATTTACTGCAAACTAATATTACTAAAACAATTGTTTCTCTGACTGTACATGTGAAACCCCTATTTTATTACTATATCTATCTATACAATATTCGATACAGACAAGATTCTATAAACCCCAATAACAAATACTACGTTTGAGGTAGTTCAAATTAGTCAGAACTTATAGACGAAGGCAAAACTCGCATCCCAGCTGTGGGTAACAGTGGGAACGTTACAACCCAATGGATATCAATCGGTGTAATTTAATCAATGTAGGTATAATAGTAAAAATTTGTCGTCAGCAAATTGTATAAACCAGTATTTGACAAACGGTGCCGTTATTTTACAAACAGCCACTAGTTCGCAAAATCGACAATTTCACACTTATAATATTATAATAGTAGTTGTCTATTTTTTTTTCTAGGCGCTACCATGCCATTTTTTCTGTTCAATTTGCCTCATTCATTTGGAACCATCGAGCGTATACAAATTAACGGCGCCGTTTGTAAATTGCCGTTTTATACTACTTTCCAAGGACAAGACGACGCCGTTTGTTAAATGGCAAATTGTACAATTATACCGCTGATATTTAAATAATCAGTTAGACGAAATACAGTAAAACATAATATATTATCGTATACATTATAGTACGAGTGTACCTACACTCGTATAATGGCAATCGCGGACACATTTATTTTTCCTTTAGAAAAGTTCCTTTAGTTAGACAATCTAAACTACCTCCTAAATAACAAAGTTTGCTACCCCATCGTCTAGGAACTAAGGCTTGACCCCACTACGCCGCACATAACAGCATTTTTCCGTATATCTGTCTCTTTTAGTTTGCTCATAAACGTCGTTGGCTAGAGCGAGAAACTGCTGCCATGCCAGAAAAGTTACAACTATACGTACGTAGTTTGGTTAGTAGATTTCTATAAAAATGTTGTTCCGAATGAACGAAAATTTAAAATCAAAATTAGCAATATTGTATCTGTGCGAACAAGTGGACTCAACCTTTGTCTATCTCTTAATCCCAGTGAGAGAGACAAACTATTTCAATCATACACCCACCATGCTATCACTTTATTTGAACCCGTTACAAGACTAAAGGCAGGTTTTTGGAACGTCTCAAGTTTGCTATCTCTGTCTAGCACTAAAAAAATACAAAGAGCGAAGTCTTTTTCAATCTTTTGTCAGATTTCGAACGTCTAATGTGTATTGCTATCTCTATCTCAACTCAAACAAATGACAAAGATAACAATATATCACGTTTGTTAGTTCCATGACACCGCGTGACCCACAGGCATTTGCTCCGGGGAAGGACAAGTTACTCGTATTAGGCTTACGGATTAGCTTACGTGAAAAATATTCCATTATATCGGAAGATTGCGTAAGACTGATTGATATATCCATATAAAAAGACTGAATATCCTGTTTAATTGTAATGATAGTTATGGCAATAAATTCAATTAACCCTTCGTGTGCCACACATTATAGTGTGCAATCTTTTTTTTTCTTGCAAAGAGGTTGAGCTTGCACGTTTTTGAGCAATCCACTAGCATTATATTGAACTCCTCATTCCAGAAACTCACCTTGCAGTCTTTAATGTACTAATTCTACACTATTCTATGGGGTGTACCATTACCGACCAACTATCCCGATACTAGAGCTGATTTTAAACCTGCAAAAAGACATCAATTTACACAGAAACCTAAATATTTGGACAGTATCTTTGCCAATATAATATTACCTTTTACCTGCTAATCCGCCCCTGTAATAGCTATGTACTGTTTTTCTTCGGTGATTTTGGAACTTCCGCTTTGTCTGGTAAGTCCTGTCAAATGAAATACACATGTAAAATGTTGTATGTACATTTATTATTTCATAATGTAATATTTGGCCTTTGCCCAGTAGTGGGGCAACTACAGCTGAATTATTATTATTATTATCATAATGTAATATGACCTAAGAAAGGTTTTTAGATTTTTTTCAGAAAATGTCTGTCAATAAATTTGATTACATTTTTTATTCCAAAAACGTTCAAAACCTTAAATATACTATATATTCCCAACGGCCTCCTTAACATTCCAATCGAGGAGGCAGTTGGGAATTTAAATTCCCATCTGCCCCATTGTCTTTTTCATAAACGGGTTGCATTAGTGTTTCTTGTTGCAATTTAAATTCCAAAGATTAATTTTTATAAATATTATCACTTGACACTGGCGAAATTGTAGTGGGTGGTATTAATCATTCAGTTATCAGCAAAAGCCAAATAGGAGTCTGAGTAATAATAATATTGTTACAATAAAATGTATAAACTGAAATACTGCATTTTATTAAACACAAGCAGAGTTTAGTTCAGTGATTACAACAGCCAGGTGGACGGAAGTTAAAAAAACCAATAAGAAGTATACAATACTGACCTAGGTATCGTAACACAACATGGCTACTGGATACATTAAAATGTTGCCAGAAGGTAGTGTGCATTTCTAATTATCTCAACTAATATGACCTGTCAAAATAGGTATTTTCATATTATGTGAATATGCAAATACATACATAATAATAAATAATCAGATAATGTATACTGATGATACAAGGTCGGCTCACCTCATCCAGTGGGTTGAGTACGTGCCCGTTCCTAACGGACTCCCGTAACGTGTCATCTTCCTCATCATCCGTGTGGACGTCGTAGAACTCTTCACTGTCCATGTCTCCGTCTGTGCCTGGAATCATAAGTTGTAATATTAAGCCTGCGCTTGGCAACCCAGTGACAACTGGTTCGACACCTCGACTGTGCAGCAATACTTATTTGTTTGACAGATGCGGTGTTGCAAGCCTGTAAGGTCCGAGTTTTTCATACTTCTCGAGTGAAGAGACACAATAGATTTTTAATAATTGCCTGAAGTGATCCTTGATAATCATATAACTGGATCATAGTTATAGTAATTACCTAGTACTGACTGGTAGTCGGTA
Source organism: Hylaea fasciaria (assembly GCA_905147375.1). Taxonomy (NCBI): domain Eukaryota; kingdom Metazoa; phylum Arthropoda; class Insecta; order Lepidoptera; family Geometridae; genus Hylaea; species Hylaea fasciaria. Next base: position 2,659,817 of record LR990222.1, on the reverse strand, counting down.
AAGTACTCCGAGTCTGACGCGTAGCTGTGGTCCTTCTCTGCCGCCTCAGGGGCCTCGGGGGCGTCAGGGGCGTCGGGGACGTCACCCGCAGGCGCGGCTCTCTTCTCTCGCTTCTCACGCTTCGCTCGCTCGTTTTTACGTTGCTTTGTGCGGCGTAGCTGGCTGGAAGAAAAGAACGAGAAATGTTTTTCTTATTTTAATTAAGTTTGTAATAATAAAATAGTTAGTCAGTTACATAATGCAACATGGTGTTTTTGCGGTGGTAACCTAGTGGGAGAAAGTCTGCCAGCTACGCAGGAGGAGGCGACTTCAAATCACAATGCGGGCACCAATGTGTTTCTTGTTAAAAAAATATATTTACATAATTATAATTTGCTTTTCGGTGAAGGAAAACATAGTGAGGAATCCCACATGCCCGAGAAGTATTGAGGAATATTATCCACCAATCTGGACCAGGGACTGCAGTGGTGGATGAAATCCTAATCCTACTTACGAAAGTGAGAGGAGACCCATGCTCAGCAGATGATGGATAGTGCTGATAACAATTTAATTATGATACTTACGATTCTTTCTGCAATTCCCTGAGCGTTTCCAACTCCGTCCTCATTGTGCACACTTGTTTGTCTAGCCTCGCTACTTCTCTCACTGAAAATAAGGATGAAGTTATATTTTAATCTTGCATTGCAGTAATTGAAGATGCTCCTACACTATGTTCTACACACACCTTCATACATGTCAATGAAGGTGTGTGTGTGTTTGTAAGGATCCCCATTAAATCTTTACATTTGTATTTTTTTTTCATCATAATTATGTTCCAAGCCAAGGACCTTGCTGCCTATTATATTGCATCTTAGATTTATTTACAGAACTTTCCTACAATAGTTTAATCATCCATCATGAGAAACCTTATCGGCAACTCACGCAATTCATCTCACTTCCTCAACTGAGCTGGTGATGATAATGAATTGCTGAGATGTGTATGTGAGACGAATGCAGCTCAATAGAACTGTGTATGTTTGTTTTACTGTTACTGACAACTTACCCAACATAGCTCTTCTTTTCTCGGCATATATCTGCTCATAAATAAACACTCCTGCAGCCCCGACGATGCCTACAATCGCAGCACCCATCATAGCCCGCGGAGACAGGTTTATATAGCTACTCATATTGACGATTTTGAACTCTCCGCTTAGGTAAACAGATACAGATATTCCGATAATAAATGTAACGCAAGGCAGCACAGGAAGTTGTTTTCCAATTGTATATGACGAAATGGTCGTAATTATCGAGAATACAACCGTTTATTATGTACTACAGCTAGTTTTAACCACAAAATAGAACGAAGAAATAAGGAAGAGTTTGAAGTTTGAAGTTAGAACTACAAGCGTTTACATTGAAATAAGTGAGCGAGAACGCCAAGTCATTTACAAGAAGAAATGATTCAACTAAAACGATAAATAATTAATCAATCAAAACTTCACTAAATTTTGCTGTTTTACACACTGGAACCAAACCAGTGAAATCGGTCCGCGCACAGCACAGACTAGCCAGCGTAGCGAGCGTTTGTATTCTCTTTGGACTAGCCTAGGGGTAGGGACTGTAGGGAGGGATACTACGGTCCCGCGGTCGTTCTCTGATGGCAAATCAAACGTCAATCAAACAAAATATTTATGAATACGTTCAAATTCAATAAATGTAAGAAAAAATAATGTAGAGGTACCTACCTACCTAATAGGAAGAAAGAGATTTAATATTAGACTATAATAATAATACCTACTAGGTATCTCATGCAACTGTTGTGGTTATTGCTCAAAAATATTGTCTCGGGAGAGAACACACATTTAGCCTGTGATTTAGCTAGCATTTCACTTGCGAAAACTATCGGAACAATCGACTACATAATTCAGTTAGTTTTTGTTTTTCTTTTTGTTTTGGCAGCATCGGGTTTTTTTTTGTTTTAGTTATGGCTTCGCACGGTTTGTGCATATAGCCAGTGTCAAGTATTTTAAGTATTTCTTAATTTCACATTAAGAAAGTCACAGCAATGTTATAGCAATCGTGGTCGAGTAGTCAAGTCAATTATTTACATCGTCAGTCATGATTCAGTAAAGTAGTGGATGCTTTACTGAAACTTCTTGGGAGTTTTGGAAAAAATGCGAAATGACACGTTTTTTGAGTGTATATCATTCGCCTACACTCGTGCACGTTAAAGAACACTTAATGGTTAATATTCCACCAATATTATACATTAACACTCGAAGAAACACAAGTACGTCTCACTATCGGATTCCCGCCAAAACTCCCAGCATCGGGTTAAATTATGTAAATCAAAACGTCAAATAAAATTCGATAATATTCGCTGCTCTGTCATTCATTCTGTCAACTTGTCAAGTGTCAAACAAAAAATGTCGTGATTGATCGTGAGATGAGGTCTCTCGTTTGTTATTGTGGAAAACTGTAGGACTGTAGGTCTGTAGGTAAATGAATTTAGGTAAATAACTGTAAAGTAATTTAACTTCATTTTCACTACCGATAACTTGTGGTAACTACCAGTACATGCAGTGCTATTTCTCGAAACATCGATACCTATTGATAGTTTTCAAAATCCATATTACCGTGTTTTTCTGTAAACTTCTATGCCGTTGAAATGAGTGCTATAGAGCAGCTGGAGGACGCCGCACAAACCAATAAGGAAGCCGAAAGCACCGTCGTTCCCATTACATCGGATAATCCAAGTAAGTATCGCCCAAATATTGTGTTCCCGTACAGGTAAATGCCGAGGTTACCCCCTAAAACTTGCCTTCATTCTTCAGATGGGGGAAGCGGTGATGCCACCGTGGTTGACGAAGATAGGCCCAAACCTGAACTCCAAATGCAAACCAACGCTAACGATAATGATGGCATATCAACACCACAGTTAACTGTAGCACCACAAGTAGACAAATCGAAAGGAGTAGGACCCGACGACCAAGATAAATTACGTTCTGGTGATTCAGAAACACCGACCAGCCATGACACAAAAAAAACAAGCGAAATATGTGTTAAAGATGAAACCAGGGTAAATACTACTGAAGAACCAGGCATAACAGCAAGTGTCCAAGCAGTTACATCTACTGACACTAGTAATTACTCTGAAAACAACAAGACTATTGTTAATTACGCTAAACCAGTTACTGCTACAGCTGAGTGTACTGAGCCTGTAACAGATGATGTTTCCGACATGGATATGGTTCTCTGTTACATGGACGATGATGGTGAGCAATTAATTGATCAGCCTCCAAGTGACGAAGCGTTGGAACTGCGGGATGAGAAACTTGACAATGATAAACTTGGTAATGAGGCTGGTCAATGTCATGAAATTATTCCTAAACAGCCAAGTCAAGACATTGCATTGACTAATAAGAATACTGAAAAACATATAGATGAAGATGTTGAAATGATTGATAAAAATGCTCAAAAAGTGATGGATTTAGATATCGAAATGACCAACATAAATGCTCATAGAATTACGGATGAAATGATTGAGAAGATTGATGATAGTGTTTTAAAAGAGATAGAACAAACTCTTGAAAAACTCGATGCATTCACGCCTAAAGTGATTGATGAGATTGTTGAAAAAACTGCAAAAAACGCACAAAAGGTAATAGATCTAGATGTTAAAACTATTGAACACAGTAAGCTTCTTGATACCGCAACTAACTCAAATGAATATAACATGTCAGAGTCAGACATAACTGAATCAGACTTTCAGCCTTGCATTGATGGTGCAATAAAACTTCTTGATGAAGAGCTTGTAGATACTGACGTGGTGACTGCTGTTAGTGGAAAACTTGCCAATAAAGACTTTTATAAAACTGTTGAAGAACTTCAACAGGTTATGGAGCAAGATGACGTCACTGATCAACACAATTTAGGAGTTGATGCTGCTGTTGATGAACATACAAGCCCAATTGAAGGTCAGGAGCCACTCACTGTGAAAGCAATTGAAGACATACGTTGGATGAATGTTGATAGCCCATCTGAATTAAAACAGAAACCAAGTATTACAGAAATCAATGTATTATCCTTGACATTGGAGCTAGAAACAACTGAGGTGCAACAAGAAATTATGCCTGAAGTGAAACAAGAAACTGTTGAAATTACTCCACCATTAGCAGTACATAAAAGCGTTAGTCAATGTATTTCAATAAAGTCCAGTGATCTAAATGTGGATGGATGTAATGTAGTAAATGATACAGAAACTGTTAAAAGCACAGAAACAGTTCCACCACACACTGCAATAGTTCCAATATTGGTTGATTATCCGATCAAAAAAGAAGTTGATGACATCACTGAACCAATATTGTCACCAAATAAAGTACATTGTAGTAACATACAAGATTCCGATGAACCTATTGTTGATGAAGATGATACAGGTAATACATCAAATAATGAAGAAATACATGTTGTCAAAGAAACTGATGGATTCATAACAGCGGATGTCACAGTGGATGATTCTATCACTGATAAAAAGGATACTGAAAATATTGCAGCCATAATTGAACCAATATCATTGCTTAAAAGTGGAAACGATGACAACAATATCAAAGATTCTATTAATCTTGATATAGTTGAATATGAACAAGTATCGAAGAATGATGAAAATCATGATGACAAAGTAGAAACTGATGAACTCATAACTGCTGATGATACAAATGATTATATCAAGATTATTACTGATAAAAATCAATATGATACTGAAAATGTTGCAGCCATAATTGAACCAATATCAATGCTTGAAGGTGGAAACAATGACAATACAATCGAAGATTCTATTAATATTGATAAAGTTGAAACTGAACAGGTGTCAAAGAATGATGAAAAACATGATGATAAAGTAGAAACTGATGAAATCATAACTGCTGATGACACAAATGATTTTATCAAGATTATTACTGATAAAAATGATGCTGAAAATGTTGCAACCGTAACTGAACCAGTATCAATGCTTGAAGGTGGAAAAGATGACAACACCGTCAAAGGTTCTATTAATATTGATGAAGTTGAAAATGAACATGTATCAAAGAATGATGAAAAACATGATGACAAAGTAGAAACAGATGAATTTATAACTGCTGATGATACAAATAATTCTATCAAGATTATTACTCATAAAAATAATACTGAAAATGTTGCATCCATAACTGAACCAATATCAATGCTTATCGGTGGAAACGATGATATCACCATCAAAGATTCTATTAATCTTCATAAGGTTGAAACTGAACAGGTATCAAAGAATGATGAGAAACATGATATCAAAATAGAAACAGATGAATTCATAACAGCGGATGTCACAAATGATTCTATCAAGATTAATACTGATCATAGAATTAACAGACCTGATGTTATGCTTGACATACCATCTCAAGAGTTTGATTTTGATGTTGAATTTGATGAAATATCTGATACGGATAAACTAGGGCCATCAGATACAGTTGATGATGATAATACTATTATGACTACAACTGTGACTGATATAGTTAATCAACTTGCAAAGGACATTGAAGCAGAAAAAGTTACAGACTCCGATAAAGTTGTAGATAATGATGCAACTGAATTGGTTAGTGAAACTATAGAAAATAATGATTCAAATACTACCCAAGAGAAACCGAAAGTGTCTGAAATACTTACAATAAACATGGCAGAGATAGTATTTACAGAAACAACAGATACAGTTGACAGTGAAAAAATGGTGACAGATAATATTGCTCATAAAACTGAAGTGGAAGTGGAAACAAATGAAAATGTGGAAAAACAGGGAGAAACTGAAGTTCAACCGTCAACGTCAGACATTGCCGGAATGTCGTCAGATAGTGCCGAAGAGGCGCACAAGGTTGTTGACAGTCTGGGTTTGCTGGCCGAGTCGTCACGGGTGGTGGAGGATGACGATGATGACGATGACCAAATGGAACCGGATGATGAGGACGGTGACGGCGCGGACGGAGACGATGACGATGATGATGATTTCAATCCCGATGAGGGTGAGTTTTTAATTTAGATTGACAAAATTAGATTGCAAGTCCGATGCAATGCTGTACTTGATTTTGCAAAGTACATTCTAGAACTGGCACTGTGATTGGTCAAGGACAGGCCTGGCACTAACTATCAAGTGAATGCCAATGAAGCTCACTGATTACACTTTTGTTTTTTCATATGCCTATCCATTTGACCTCTTTCTCACCTGTTCTTAAGTGAAGATGTAGTCAAAACTGGTAAAGATGCTCAGCTTAGAATGTGACAGGTGACTGATAAACTCGAGATTGGTAGCTAGCCAGGCGGCGCTATAGCGCCACCGCTGTGGTTATAAACTATGTTTTCCTTCATCGGAAGCTCAAGCTCAGCTTTTGCACTCAGCTAGTTTCAAACTTTGAATGTGTGTGATCTGAAGATTGCACCTAATGAGCTAAGATCTCATTCTCAGCAACATCTCTGGAACTTCTTACAGTAATATAATACTCATAATTCAGCCTGTAACTGTCCCACTGCCCGGTAAAGGCCTCCCCTTACCATCGTGAAGAGGGTTCTTACAGTACTTCAAATTAATGATTACATTTTTGACACAATCATGACCCACAGAAGACAGCAGTAACCAAACGGCAGACCACTCGGAAGAGTCGAACCCGGCCCACTTTGAAATGGACATACACGAAGATCCAACAGATATTCTTGTGTTGGACAGCAACGATGCCGAAGACAGCTTTCAAGCACTAGTAAGTATCTAGTTTAAAGAGATCCAGCTATGTGTCATCTTCTTCAGCCTGAAGACGTCCACTGCTGAACCAAGGCCTCGCCCTTAGACCGCCAAACCGAACGACAATTTGCCACTTGGATCCACACGTTGTCTGTGACTCTTTTGATGTCGTCGGCCCATCCAGTGGATATAGATATAGTATCGTTATGGATATAGTTATGTTCTATTCTGTTCTTTTTTATACTTGACAGGTTAGCATTTGAGCACTATCTAACCTGGTGTTATGTGATAATTAAACATGGTCAGGCTATATTAAGACTCTCAAGAACCGCTGCCGGAACCGTGTATTTAGAGACGGTTCATGGGTTCTTTTCTGTTATGCAGGGAGGTTGCAGGTTCAGACTCCGTCCCAAGAGTATTTCCTTGACGGCCATCTACATTATTCCACTGGCACTAGAATGAAAAGTAGACCATCAATCTAGTCACTGGATTAGATTGCTGGATTTGATGGCCGTACTGGAATGCTACAGTAATAATGTGAACATTGGATCAAAGAATAGAAATAAAAGAAGGGTTATTAATTTTTTCCAGATGGGTGATGGTGATATAACGGTGGAAGAAAATGCACCCATGGGAGCGGTTCTGCCAGAGACTGAAGTGACAGAGGCAAATAACAAGGTAACGCTAAAATCTTGTGTCATTGAGTCATTGGGGACGGGAACTAATTATAACATCAATAATAATAATCTCTAACGCCTAGTTTCTGAAACCCTAGTCAACTTTGACCACCCAATAAGTCTATCGTTGTCTCTATTCTACTAATTAATAGTAGAACGACTTCTAATCGACTCCACTGTACCTTAATTGATGCCATGTGTAACAAACATGGTCATACTTATATGGCGCACCGTATTAGCATTGCCATTTACCGGGGCAATGCCTATAGCACGCTAATAATAAAATCGTAATCTAACACTTTGTTAATTAAATAGGAAACAGCATCCAAAGATTTGGATGCAACGACGGAGGCCAAGAAAGACACCACCGAGAGGCGGAAAAGCATTCTCTCCGAGCTGTTGATGAAAAATGATGATGGTAAGTGTTAGGGTGACGATATCAAATGTCTCCGTTGTCGATAATCTAAGAAAATAGTCTTGTACGCTGTCTCTCTTCTTCTCCTCTCTCTCTCTCTCCCCTCTCTTCATCTCTTTCTCTCGCTATCTCTCCCTATATCTCTCTCGCTCTCTCTCTCTCTCCCCTCTCTTCATCTCTCTCTCTATATCTCTCTCGCTCTCTCTCTCTCTATATCTCTCTCGCTCTCTCTCTCTATATCTCTCTCTCTCTCTCCCACTCTCTTCATTCATCTCCTATCGCTCTGCAATATACATGTTTTACAGAAACATCAGTGCCGTCAACAACAGCAAAGTCTCCAGATAAACTGAAAACCCTACAAATAAGCAAGCTGAAGGATGTATTCAACATTGTTGATTTGGAAGAAAGCTCGTCGGATGATGGTCAGTATTTGTCACATAGTTCATTATTACAGGCTAGTTATTTATTTTAAACGTAATAAAGTATTAAATTAAGTAAATAAACGGAAGAACCGAAAGAGCTGTGTCAGGATCGTAGCGTGTGGAGAGATGTAGTCTCTGCCTACCCCGACGGGGGAAAGGCGTGAATGTGTATGTACTTCTGTAAAGAAAAACAAACAAAGTACCATAGATTTTCTAGAAGTATTTTCTACCAGTCATCCACCCATATTGGAATAAAGAGGGGTGTAGACTGTAGCCAGACCGCACTGTGGACACTCCATACATACAGCTGAATCGGGCAAAATCGAACAAAATTCAAGCGCGAAGCAATAGCGCCGTCCGCGTTGTACTGGGCGTGTACTCAAAAGTTACTCAATCTCGTTCGAAACTTCAAAGCTCCCGAACCGCCATCTCGCTCTTATTAAAATAGAGAGATAGTGCCCCATGTTTTATGTTTTATATTTGTACTTGTTCTATGGCCATGCATATTAAAACACTATTTATAAAAAAATTCTTACTTATAAAACACTATTTGTAACAATGTTCTTCATTTCAGATGTCCTAGAAAACACAGAAGCTGAGGTAATGCCATCTGGCGGTCTCCCGCTGAAACTCGACAGTAGTATTTTACGCAAGCGTAAGAGTACCGTTAAGGGAAAAACAGAGGGCGCTTCTATAAATTACTTAACGGCTAATCTTATACATACCTACCTTGGTATAAAGGTAAAGGAAAACTGAGGAAATCGGCATGAAAAATGAAAACAAATGAAACTGCGCGCATGATGATGAAATCAACAGTACATTTAAAATAATAGGGAGAAAAGGCGAAATGATGAAATCATCGATTAAATATTGAATTTAATCGCTACTAACTCAAAACACTAACTACTTTCGTCGAAAATTGGAAGAGTTGCCTCGAAAAATGAAAAATTCCGGATAAACTTCATAACTATACCAATTCGAACGATAGACTATAATGCATAATATTATTATGCGTAGTTATTTTTTCGTATTTTGCAAAATATACGCGTCTTACCTAAATTTTGTTATAATATACCAAATTATTTACAGAAGTTCGACACAGACTGTCAATTGGGAGAGGTATTCAATCTAGATTCCGATGAAGATGACAAAACTGGTAAGATACTAATTATAAAAAAAAAAGAATGATTAATTATGATCTCCTTTACTAATTTTCTTTCTTAGACTTTTTTAAATTTTTTTATTAGAGAGACACCTAAAAACATGATAAAAACTACATCCATTATGAAATTAGTCCAAAGAAATGGTTTAACCGGTTGTCCCCAGCCGCGCTTGCGGCGCGCTTGCAGTGCGTGAACCCCCGCTGCCGGGGCGGCGGCGCGCCGCGCGCGGCGGCGGACCGCGCGGCGCTGGCGCACTACGGCGCGGCGCGGCGCCGCGGCCGCGCCGTCTGCCAGCTCTGCCTCGACGCCGTGCACGCCAGGAACCAGGTGCGACCGCCCAGATGCTTGTCATGTTTCCTTTTATTTATGGCTTCGCTAGATTTGTGCATTTAGTCAGTGGCAAGTGTTATAATATTTAAGTATTTTCTTATTTTCACAATAGGAAAAGCAATCCTCGTGGTCAAGTAGTCAAGTCGATTATTTACATAGTTAAAGTCACGATTCAGTAATGTGGTGGATGCTATACTGAAACTTGCTGGGAGTTTTGGTACAAAGGCGAAATTACACGTTTTTTGGGTTTATATCATTTGCCCACACTCGTGCACGTTAACGAACACTGAACGCTGAATACTCCACGAAGAAACACCAAGTTTGAGACAAAATACAAACTCAACAACATCTCATTTTAACTAGAATTTAAACGGGTCTAATTCGCGCACAAACGAATATCAAAATATATAATTTTGACATACCTCGACGTTTCTAACTAGAATTTATTAACATGGTATCCAGTTCGCGAAAGTTCAACGACGTCTCACTTTCGGATGCCCGCCAAAAATCAGTCTATAGCTTATAATTGCACCATTGTACCCGTATTGACACCTAACATCAAGTGCGAAAAGTGGTCAAACGCAAACCTATCAACTAATAAAAAAAAAATCAGTTAATCATCAAAATGTTGCCCCATTTTTGAGCCGACTGCCCCACTTGCAGAGCCTGGTGACCGGCATCAAGGCGCTGCGGCCGCTCATGTCGCTGCGCCTGGCGCGCCCGGGGCACCAGCTGCTGGAGATATCCGACTCCGAGTCCGAGGGGGAGCAGGACCCGCTGGGGCCGGCGGGGGCTCAGTACGTCCCCCTCCTTGTACTTCACTAGGGCACATATTAACTCAGCTCTCAGAGCTATCTTCAGTGTGCATTTGCTCTTTCGTTCTACTTTTTTTATATAATATTATATTTGTTATGTTGTAGATTATGAACAGAAACTTACATGATATCTGTCAAATTAATAAATGACACTCAGCGGTTAAGTGCTATCCGATTATAACACAATTGACACATACAAGACAGTATCTAGTAGCTAGTGCTACATCTCAATATCCATTTATTAAATAGCAACGATTTCAAGAATTAGATTAAATTTTGAGTGTGGATCACCTGATACCGCACTTGGTAGCGCTATTGAGTTTCATTATTTTATAATACGGCCCTAGGGCCGCGTTCCAAAATGCGCTTACACTGAACAAACTCAAACCATAATCAATTGATTATGAAATCATAATCTATTATATTTTATTTATCATATTTTATGTTTTATGGTTCTCTTTGTTAATCAGGTTTAAGTGGTTGACTTGTAAAAGTGCGGATATTATTGCCTACTCAGGATAAATACTTTTATTTGATACTAGCTGCGCCCCGCGGTTTCACCCGCATTTGGATAATATACAATAATATATCTTTATGAATTGTAGTAGCCTATGTGTTATTCTGATATGTAAGCTATATTATTGTGAAATTTCATCAAAATCCATTCAGTAGTTTTTACGTGAAAGAGTAACAATCATCCATCCATCCATCCATACTTAGAAACTTTCGCGTTTATAATATTAGTAGGATACTTGGAACTGATAAATATTGTCTCAATACAGAATGTTAGAGGAGCAGTTAGCGGATATAATGAACGAAACTTGGGTCAAGTACAAAATGGATGACAGACTGAAAGACACCGAAGACTACATAGATACTGAACTGGCGAAAATGAAAAGTGAGTAATTTTTATCTGACTGCGCTACGCGAACGAGGGTAATGTGTTTTAATATATATGTTGCAGACACGACTATAATTATAGTTTTGACTAAACGTGTTGATCAAAACTAGTTTTGAGCGCTCAATATTAGTTACTCCTTATAACGTCAGCTATCCGCCAGTAAAAGTCCCGTCAAAATCGGCCCAGCTATTTTTGTGATTAGCCGGAATAAACAGACAAAAAATATTTATTTCTCACAATATTATATACCTTATATTAATTTCATAAGCATTAAGTAAAAAGCTGTAGTTTTGATATAACAAAACTGACACTTCAATTTTATTTGTATAAGTAGATACATAAATCGTCGAACAAAAAACCCTGTCGGTAAACTAACCGCGTTTCTCTTCAGAGGAAAGTGAGGAAATCGACGTGTTGTTGACTAATTGTCAAAAGGCGACGGACAAACTGCGCGCCGATTTCTACTCCGGCTTCGACTGGAAGACACAGGAGCTGCCCGCACTTAGCGTCTACGACACGCCTGTAGCTTCGGTATGTAGCGTCAACCCACTCACTCCCATAGCTTCGGTATGTAGCGTCAACCCACTCACTCCCATAGCTTCGGTATGTAGCGTCAACCCACTCACTCCCATAGCTTCGGTATGTAGCGTCAACCCACTCACTCCCATAGCTTCGGTATGTAGCGTCAACCCACTCACTCCCATAGCTTCGGTATGTAGCGTCAACCCACTCACTCCCATAGCTTCGGTATGTAGCGTCAACCCACTCACTCCCATAGCTTCGGTATGTAGCGTCAACCCACTCACTCCCATAGCTTCGGTATGTAGCGTCAACCCACTCACTCCCATAGCTTCGGTATGTAGCGTCAACCCACTCACTCCCATAGCTTCGGTATGCAGCGTTAACCCACTCACTCCCATAGCTTCGGTATGTAGCGTCAACCCACTCACTCCCATAGCTTCGGTATGTAGCGTCAACCCACTCACTCCCATAGCTTCGGTATGTAGCGTCAACCCACTCACTCCCATAGCTTCGGTATGTAGCGTCAACCCACTCACTCCCATAGCTTCGGTATGTAGCGTCAACCCACTCACTCCCATAGCTTCGGTATGTAGCGTCAACCCACTCACTCCCATAGCTTCGGTATGTAGCGTCAACCCACTCACTCCCATAGCTTCGGTATGTAGCGTCAACCCACTCACTCCCATAGCTTCGGTATGTAGCGTCAACCCACTCACTCCCATAGCTTCGGTATGTAGCGTCAACCCACTCACTCCCATAGCTTCGGTATGTAGCGTCAACCCACTCACTCCCATAGCTTCGGTATGTAGCGTCAACCCACTCACTCCCATAGCTTCGGTATGTAGCGTCAACCCACTCACTCCCATAGCTTCGGTATGTAGCGTCAACCCACTCACTCCCATAGCTTCGGTATGTAGCGTCAACCCACTCACTCCCATAGCTTCGGTATGCAGCGTCAACCCACTCACTCCCATAGCTTCGGCATGTAGCGTCAACCCACTAACTAGCTTCGGTATGTAGTGTTTACTCACTCACTTTACGCAACTCACATACTAACTCACTCATTCATTTACTAACTCATCATCCAGTCACTCGCTCATCCATGCATCTCATACTCTTGCAATTCTGCCGGGTTCATACATTATGTACTACAAAGTTCTACTAGTATAACTAAGGGGAATGATTAATTAATTTGTTTCCATTTACAGTATTCCTGCTTAGAGACTGAAGAAAACACTAATGAAGTAAGTTACTAGTTCCATCCCGCGGTTTCACCCGCGTTCCTCATAGCAACAGAAAATATAGCCTGAGACCTAAAGTGTCGGTATGTTAATTAGTATTTAAACTAATATTAAAATATATAATTTTGACATACCTCGACGTTTCGACCGAGTTACATCGACCGTGGTCACGAGAAGACGTCTAAAGTGTCGGTATACCAAATTTCATAAAAATCCGTTCAGCCGTTGCGGCTTGCACGACACAACACACACATACACACCCTCCCTCCCTCCCTCCCTCTCTCACACTATTTCAAGTATTTGCTCTGAGCCTATTATGAGTTTGTTTTTTGTATTTACAAGGTGAATTAGTCGCGCGAGTGTTCTTAGCTATGTCTGATGAAAATCGGTTTAAGGTGAACGAAATGGCGGATTACATACTTTATAATTTTATTAATTTACAACATTTTTTGAGGGCGTTCTTAATCTTTTTTTTATTACTTTTTTTAATGTTTTTCAGGTGTCTAAGCTAAACGTGCGTTATCCCAAACGCCGCTCGACAACCGTTATAGAAACGCCTACTAAGAAGATAGCCTTAAATGAGGGCAAGAAGGTAAGGTCGTCTCGTAGACAGAGAAAGCTATAGACTGCTGCTAACGGTAGTCTCATTCCCACACGAAGGAGACGAAATATCGATGTATGACAAGTGACGGAAAAAGACAGAAGACATGTTCCGTGAAGTTCGAATCTCGATGTAACGAAATGTTTTTTTGTATTATCAAATGTGTACTTTATGGTATCGGTGATTGGGTTCTATTTCGAATGACAAAGATTTTTAAAATTTCATAATATCATATCTTCACATAGTTGTATTAGAAATTAGGTTCTAAGTGGAGGTATTAAGGTTTCTAATTGATTTGTCTCGTCGTAGGTGACGCGGTCGAATAGCGGAATGGCAGCCGGAACGGCAGATAAGAAGAAAGAAGACATAGATGTTAGTATTTTCTCATAATAATTGTAGAATAGAATAGAAAATACTTCGTACTTTTTTTGTATTTTCAGCTTTGCACGGTTTGTGCATTTAGCCAGTGCCAATAAATAATATTTCAAGTATTTTTGTATATATTTTTAAGTGTGTCAAGTTGTTTTCAGCGTTATGAGTAGTCACGATTCAGTGAAGTGGTGGATGCATTACTGAAACATCTGAAGGATTTTGGAAAAATATCCTAACGGCACGATTTTGATCATACCATATATTCATACATTCGCCCACACTCGTGCACGTTACCGAACGCTCGATGATTAATATTCCACCAATATTACACATGTTACAGTGCTTGAAAGGGAAACATCGTTTTTAAACTCAAACTATAAACTGTTAAATTTATTTTATTATATTTCATGCTAGGTGTTTGACTTGTAAAAGTGCTATTTAATTGCCTATTTACCATAAATGCTTTGACTTTGGTTTGAATGGTGTTCCACTGACAGATGGACGTGTCCGTGGTCCGTCTGACGGCGGAGGCGGCGCCCCCGGAGCTCCCGCCGCCCGGGGTGCAGGTGCGGGCTCCGCTGCGGGCCGCCATGCAGGTGTATGCCATGAAGAACCAGTACGGAGCCTGGCTGCGCGCCACCATCATAGAGATGCTGGACAAGAGCACCGAGGTGGGAGTTCGCTCGTCTGTCGGGAAATTGGTCACGAGTCGGGGAATTGGTCACGTTTTGGGAAATAGGTCATGTGTTGGGAACTAGGGAATATGTTGGGGTTTCGATCGTGGTTTGATAACATAGTATAGTAAATTTTCCGAATTACAACCGATTTACCAACGAATAAATTTTGTGGGGAACTGGTCATCTTAGAAACATGGCCATGATTGTTGAGATTTTAGTCATGTGTTAACTATTTCTCGTATCTTTGGGGAATTGGTTAAATGGTGGGGACTGGTAAAATGATGGCAATTTGGGCATGTATTGAGAGTTAGCTCATGTTTTGAAATTTGGGCATATATTTGGTACTTGGTCATATCTTGGGAACTTGGTCATATCTTGGGAACTTGGTCATATAATGGGAACTTAAAACATAAATGTCGTTTCCAGCAATACACGCAATGTCGCATCCGTTTCGACGTGAACGTGGAAAATCCGGTGAAAGTGGTCACCGCGCGCACCCTGGCCTACACCGAGCCGAGCAACGTCAGGATGACTATCGGTATGTTATGTTGTTGTTGTTCGTATGTACTGTTGTTGTTGTTGGTATGTGCTGGCAGCACTTGCGGGCAAACCCGCGTGAAACGTGTGTATGGAAACATACTAGAAAAAAACTTTGCGCTTTTGTATGAAGATTCTGTACAGCGGTACCGGCGCGTTTATGAACGAAAAATCTTCATGCTAGTTGACGCGTACTGTATGGTTCGTTGAGGGGAGTTGTAGTAGAAACAACCGAATCGTTTGGAAGTTGGTTTATTACTGTCCAATAAGATTAACATACAATATAGATAAATGGTTATAGCTTGGGCATACCGTACACGCCCATCGGTAAAAAAAATAAAAAAAGATATACTACACGTATCTTTTTTTTTTTTATCTCCTATTTTTCTACATTCTATTTATAATCTTACTTATTACGTTTACAATTGGTATTTCATTTTTATTCTAAGTGTATATAATATGTATGAATACTACTATAGTTACTTAATTTTAATTAACTGGTTAAACATTTAAACAATACAGTATATTTATAAACTTACAATACTTATAACATATTTTGTTTTTTAAACAAGTACTTTAACATGGTCTTGTTCTATTCTTATGTACTAACATTTCTTTGCCTTTATAATCTATTTTTAAATTTGGTTCACAATCTTCTATAACCCTAAATGGTCCTACGTATAGAGGATCGAATTTGTTTACACTTTGTTCGTTTCTAAGGAGTATCATGTCTCCAACCTTATAAGTCTTTGGCTTAGTATAACAATCATACCTATCCTTTCTTATTTGTTTGCTTATAATTAAATTTTGCCGTGCATCATATTGCGATTGTTGTAAGCGATATTTAAGTTGTTTTGGATAATCGTAATGGTTATATAACGGATCTATGTTACATGTCAAGTTACTGGGTAAATTGCAAAGTCTTCCAAAAACTAGCTCATAGGGTGTGTACTTTGTTTCCGAATGTACCGTTGTATTATAACCGAAACACCAGTAGGGTAACCACACACTCCAATTTTGTGGTTCGTTTTCCGTTTGTATGCGGAGAAATGACATTAGATTTTTATGACTATTTTCTAAACTACCTATTGACTGATGATGATATGCCGTTGATGTTATTTGCTTTATTTGTAGGATTTCACACACTTCTTTCATAACTTTAGAAACAAACTCCGTGCCTCTATCTGATATTATGTATTTTGGAATTCCGTAGCGTAATATGAAGTTGTTAAGAAATGCACTTGCTACAGAAACTGTATCTTTATTCCTAAGAGGATAAGCCTCTACATACTTGCTAAGATCACACTGTAGTGTGAGTATATACGAGTAATTATCACTATCCTTACTTAAGGGCCCAACTATATCTAAGTATACTCTATCAAAAGACGAATGTCCCGTGTCAGTTATTACCATAGGCTCTCTGATCGGTGTATAGTGTTTTTGGTATTTACACTTGGTACAACGTCCCACAAATTCTGTCACATCTCTATCTAATCCTGGCCAGTAAAAACGTTTTTTAATATTATTTGCCATACGTCTTATGCCTGCATGTCCACTTGTCGGTAACATATGATAATCGTTTAATATGACACGTTTCGTGTCATCATCATAAATTCTTTTAATTTCATTTAAAACACCTATTCGGGGTCCGGACCAACCTGGTGTATCATTTATAGTGCTAGTTAATTCTTTTATTATTTCTTTATTATATTTATTTTTTATAATAATCAAGCACTCTATATTCAATTGTTTACACATATCTTCCAACTTTCTCACAAAGGCATCTCGTGCGCAATATGATCGAAATGAAGGATTTACGTAAATTACGAATCTTTTATTGCAATATGCGAATAAATTACATTTATTTTGTGAATTATCTTTTAATAACGTACTCCATTCTCTTTCATTTAAAAATTTCAATTCAGTGGAGTCATTTGGTTTTTTAAGCGTTCCTACAACTTTTGGGTGATCAATCCAATCGTTAGTGGTAACCCTATCAACCGTTGACTTGCTATTTTCACTTTCATTATTTTCATTCTTTTCGTTCATCCGTTTTTTCTGAGCTCTAGTTAACACAGACATAGTATGTTCACACCCTAATATCTCCTTCAACTCGTCACTTGATATTCGAATGCGCGATAAAGCATCAGCAGCATTATCCGCTCCTTTTACGTACTCTATCACGTAATCATACTCCTCTAATAATAATCTAAATTTTGTTAAACGGCTGGATGGATTTGTCATGCTAAAAAGATATACTAATGGTTTGTGATCGGTTTTTATTATGAATTTTCGTCCATAAAGGTATGGTCTAAAATATTTGATGGACCATACGATCGCTAATAATTCTTTTTCTATCGTTGGATATCGTGTTTCAGCTTTATTAAGACTTCGACTGGCATAAGCTACTGGCATATTGTTACTATTTGATAATACAGAACCTATTGCGTAACCAGACGCGTCGGTTTGTAATATAAATGTATTTGAAAAGTCAAAATTTGGGTAATTTAATATTGGTGGAGAAATTAATGCATTTTTCAGCGAAGTAAAAGCTTCCTGGCACTCTTGTGACCATTCAAACTTTATGTTTTTACGACATAGTCTATTTAGTGGTAAGGATTTGGTTGCAAAATTTGGTATGAATTTTCTATAAAAATTTGTAAATGCCACAAATCTTTTTGTTTCATCCGCGTTTTTCGGAACTGGGTAATTCTGTACAACTTCTATTTTCTCTGGATCTGGTTTTATGCCTTCCGTTGAAATAACGTGACCTAAAAATTGCATTTCTTTTCTTAAGAAGTCACACTTGCTTGGATTTAATTTTAAGTTTACTTTTCGTAATCTCGTTAAAATATCTATTAAATTTTTATTATGCTGATCTAAATTTCTACCAAAACAAATCAAATTATCTAAATAAACAAATAATTTTTCGTATGTTAGGCCAGACATAGCTACTGTCATTAATCGTGAAAAAGCACTCGGGCTGATTTTTAGTCCCATTGGAAGACGAGTCATCTGATATTGGCCTGAGTTGGTTGTGAATGCTGTATACTTTCTACACTCCGGGCTCAAATTACTTTGAAAATAAGCCTGTGATAAATCTAATTGTGAAAAATACATCGCTCCTGATAACGAATCTAAAATATCAGTGATATTCGGAAGGGGAAATTTGTCATCTAAAATGCGGTCATTTAATTTTCGAAAATCAATTACCAGTCTCCATTGCTGAGATTCATTATTTGACTTTTTCGGTACTAGTAAAACTGGGCTTGACCATTCACTCTTGGCTGGTTCTATAATTCGATTAGAAAGCATTTTTTGAACTTGATTTTCAACTTCGTCACGTTGTGCATATGGTAACCTATATTGTTTCACATATACTGGATCTACATTTGGCTTTAGCTGTATAGTTTGGTCGTACAAATTGGTGGTGTTTAATTTATCATTCGGTAAATGAAATACGTCTGAAAATTTAGCACAAATATTTTCAATAGCTGTTCGTTCTTCGTTATTTAAATGCTTCAAGTTTAAATGAGAAAACATCGTACGTACTCTTTCTCCATCAACGTTACTATCTTTCTCAAAACTACACACATTATAATCCGTCAAACTGTGTATTTCCGGTCTAAAGTAACCAATATTCACCTCTGACTCACGTGTATTCATTACCTGTATAGTAATCTTACCGTCCTTTGGTCTACAAATACTTCCTGCTATAAAAACTCCCTTACTCAACTCACCTGGTAATACCACACATTCTTCATCATTCATACTGTCTATACTAACTATTTGTTCGCATCTCGGTGGTATACACAAATAACCCTCTTGTCCTATCGAGCTTTTATTCATCGATAACGTTACACTCCCATTCTCATTATTAATTGTTACCATACTTTTCTCAAAGTCCAAATTAGCCTTATATTTTTTCATAAAATCTCGCCCCAAAATTCCATTTTGTATACAGGGTAAATTTTTTATCACATAAAACTTATGAGAAAATTCCTGCCCATTTATGTTCAGTGTTATAAAAACATAACCAATTGTTTGGACTTTGCCTCCAATGCCTTTTATGTGAATGCATTCTGTATGTATTGGAATATTCCAACGTCTAACCGTTTCATATTTCAACGCCGATAAAGATGCTCCTGAGTCTATAAGAAAACTATTTTTAGAACCTTGAACAAAAAAATGTACTGAACTACTGTAATCACATGCCAATATAAAATTATTATCGAAAAAACTGCAAGAGTTCATCATTGGGCTTTTCTGAGTTCTGAAATGTGTGCTGAGTCTGTTCAGAGTTACTGCTCTCACCATTATGCAAATAATGCATATTATAATTGGTTTGACCTTGTCTACCTCGGTAAAATCCTCGAGACCTATAACCACGGTAACCACGCTGTGAATTTACTTGACCTCGGTTTTGAAAAAATCCCTGATGCCCTTGCGTAGGTTGCATATTACCGGAGAAACCTGCGCGACTCACGTGACTACCTCGGTGGCTGGCTCTATTAAATCTACCTCTGTTACCTGCATAACTCCAATTTGTTGCTCGTCCTCGCTGTCCAAAGTACAACGATGACTCTGTACTCTGACGACTGCACGAAGGTTCTTCATCTTTCGCTGCTCTTATAGTGTCGTTAAGGGCCAAATAGTTTCGGGCTGACAATATTGTACATAGTTGACGATCTCGCAAACCATCCGTAAAGCTCTTAATTGCTATTTTTTCATTAATCGGACGCAGTATTTTATACGCCTCTTGATCACCGTTCGCTTGAGAAATAGTTAAATCTACAAATAACTTTTCAATTTTACTTCCATACTGCTCCACACTCATTCCGTTTTGTTTTATCTGCATCAACTCGTTATGAATAGCTGTGCTAGATTTTTTAGTAAGTAAATGAGTACGCATGTCACTTACTAGCGCCTCGCATGTATTATACGAACTCGACAACCTTAACTTTGCACTTTCGTTCAATCTCGCTTTCAAAACAAAATGTATTAACCTAGACTTACCTTCCACTGTGAGTGCAGCACTATACAGCTCTATGGCGTCCATCAGGTTTTTGGTAACGCTCTCGTTGCCCGTCATCATCGGCAGCAGTGAGACCGCTGTTTTAAAATCGAACGACTCCATCGTAGTGCTTGGTACACTTTGACCTTGAGTACTCCCTGAGCTGTAATTTTTGGAACAAAATAACTCTATTTCTATGAAAATGTCTCTAACTGAATCGCAATATGATTGTATTTTACCTAGCACATCTCCCGATATTTGTTTTTTGTCAATATGCTCTGACACTACTAATACGGCTTCGTTAAACTGACGACGTAATTCTACCGCCTCTCCTAATTTTTGTTGTAAAACCGTGTCTGTCCTTTTACTGTAATTTAATTTTACCAAACTATCTCTTAAGTATTTAAATCTTTGATACAAGGTCTTAATTTCATTTGCCATTTACTTTGCATATTTATATAATAATAACATAATATTACATTACCAAATTTTCATTTCCGCAGCAACCTATAATATTAATTAGGTACCTATTCATACTTAATAATAAGGTCCTTTTTTTTTTTTTGTTTTTGTTCTAGTCTTGATTACACTCCACAATATTTAAAATTTCACTTTTCAATTTTATTTTTTATTTTTGTTCAATATTATTATTTATATTTGTCACTAACACTTGCGAAGGTTGCTCTCCTCCGGCAGGCCACGGCAGGCGTACGAAACGCGCGGCTCCTCTGCAGCTGTTACTGCTCTCTGGTTTGATCGCCTAAAAGACCTCCTCAGACTCTGGGCGATTATCTCGTTTCTCATCCACCCTTGGTGACATTTCTTGTACAGCAGATACAGGCCGAACAATCCCGCGATTGCCAGCATCGTGCACATCACAAACATCACCACGCTGATGTTCGACAGGTGATATTCCGTTGCGTTGGTTCCTCCTGACGCATTTTGCGTGATGAAAACTTCATCCTTTTCTATCGCAGAACGACACATCTTCGCATTTATTCCACCGTACTCGTACACTTTTATTCCACTTTAACTTCGCGCACCATTATAGGTACCGTTTAGAACCGCCACGCGATCCGTCCTCGCGAGACGATACCTTAACTGGCAGGGTCGCCATGTATGGTTCGTTGAGGGGAGTTGTAGTAGAAACAACCGAATCGTTTGGAAGTTGGTTTATTACTGTCCAATAAGATTAACATACAATATAGATAAATGGTTATAGCTTGGGCATACCGTACAGTACTATGTCGAGCTAGTAAAAACTCATACTAGGGATACTGTAGCCCGTGACTTTGTCCGCGCGTACTACATTTTATCGCGATGTAAAGTATCCATTATCCGTCGCCAAGGTCCAATCTAACTCTGTGCCAGACTTCATCAAAATTGGTTCAGCTTAACGTGAAATTGTTTATGTGATGGTAAGCGCTTGACTGTACGTTTTCATTGCAGGCACTAGAGTGATTGCTCTCTCGAGGAATCCCGCGAATGTTAACAGGAAAGGTTCATTCTTCTACTCTGGGATCGTGGGGGAAATACCCAACCCTGTGAATAATTACCGGTACGTATCTATTTTTATTTATCAGGGTTCCGTACCTAGAGGGTAAAACGGGACTTTATTACTAAGACTTCGCTGTCCATCCGTCTGTCTGTCTGTCCGTCTGTCACCAGGCTGTGTCTCATGAACCGTGATAGTTAGACAGTTCGACGTAATCTTTTATACTAACAAACCCCTAAAACTTAGCTAATATCTTAAACAGTAATAAACCCCCTAATTATGTCTAAGAAATTACTTCAAATTATAATATACTTATATCTTATTCCAATTTTTACTTCATTGGTTTGATTTTGTATGATTTTTTAAGCGCGTTATCTCTCTCTTCCGTGGTGTCGGGTGACCTATTTTGAG
The DNA here is from genome assembly GCA_905147375.1 of Hylaea fasciaria. Lineage (NCBI taxonomy): Eukaryota > Metazoa > Arthropoda > Insecta > Lepidoptera > Geometridae > Hylaea > Hylaea fasciaria. Next base: position 2,637,491 of record LR990222.1, on the reverse strand, counting down.
TACCTACCGACGCTATCGCTTCGCGTACATTCTCGCTCGTGTACTGTCCGATTGCGCCGTTGTATGGAGCGTCCGCCTTGCGGCCGGCCCTGGAGCCCCGCGCCCCGCAGACACCCGGCCCTGTAGCCCCGCGCCCCGCAGGCACCCATCCCTGTAGCCCCGCGTCCGCCAGGCACCCGGCCCTGTAGCCCGCGCCCGCTAGGCACCCGGCCCTGTAGCCCGCGCCCCGCAGACACCCGGCCCTGTAGCCCGCGCCCGGCAGGCATCCGGCCCTGTAGCCCGCGCCCGGCAGGCACCCGGCCCTGTAGCCCGCGCCCCGCAGACACCCGGCCCTGTAGCCCGCGCCCCGCAGACACCCGGCCCTGTAGCCCGCGCCCCGCAGACACCCGGCCCTGTAGCCCGCGCCCCGCAGAGACCTGGCCCTGTAGCCCGTGCCCGACAGGCACCCGGCCCTGTAGCCCGCGCCCGGCAGGCACCCGGCCCTGTAGCCCGCGCCCCTCGGCCCGCAGGTACCTGATCTTCTTCGACGACGGGTTCGTGCAGTACGCGGCGCACGCGGACACGCGGCCGGTGTGCGAGGCCAGCGCGCTGGTGTGGGAGGAGGTGCACCCCTACAGCCGGGACTTCGTGTGCAACTACCTGCTCAAGTACCCGGAGCGGCCCATGGTGCGCATGCACCAGGGCCAGACGCTCGTCGTCGAACTCAACGGTATGACTACCTGCTCAAGTACCCGGAGCGGCCCATGGTGCGCATGCACCAGGGCCAGACGCTCGTCGTCGAACTCAACGGTATGACTACCTGCTCAAGTACCCGGAGCGGCCCATGGTGCGCATGCACCAGGGCCAGACGCTCGTCGTCGAACTCAACGGTATGACTACCTGCTCAAGTACCCGGAGCGGCCCATGGTGCGCATGCACCAGGGCCAGACGCTCGTCGTCGAACTCAACGGTATGACTACCTGCTCAAGTACCCGGAGCGGCCCATGGTGCGCATGCACCAGGGCCAGACGCTCGTCGTCGAACTCAACGGTATGACTACCTGCTCAAGTACCCGGAGCGGCCCATGGTGCGCATGCACCAGGGCCAGACGCTCGTCGTCGAACTCAACGGTATGACTACCTGCTCAAGTACCCGGAGCGGCCCATGGTGCGCATGCACCAGGGCCAGACGCTCGTCGTCGAACTCAACGGTATGACTACCTGCTCAAGTACCCGGAGCGGCCCATGGTGCGCATGCACCAGGGCCAGACGCTCGTCGTCGAACTCAACGGTATGACTACCTGCTCAAGTACCCGGAGCGGCCCATGGTGCGCATGCACCAGGGCCAGACGCTCGTCGTCGAACTCAACGGTATGACTACCTGCTCAAGTACCCGGAGCGGCCCATGGTGCGCATGCACCAGGGCCAGACGCTCGTCGTCGAACTCAACGGTATGAGGGCCGTGTTATCGCTAAACTTTCAAAGGAGATTTGTCTAAAATGTTATTCCACTAATCGGCGTCTTACACTCGCGTTGTCTAACTCATACCTGTCTTTTTAGATAATTTTACTTGTGAATTCGTGTTAGACGTCGATTTTGTGGGACGAAATTGTAGATCACTTGTTTCTATCTTTTGTGGTAAGACCCTTAAATCTCTTACGCAACCTAAAAATACTGATAATATAACTGTTCTATGTTCGAAGTAACATAGCAAAATATAAGTGCAAACGTGTGTAGGTATGTAATAGACAAAAAGACGAATATAACAAAAAATATATAAAAAAACATGATAAATCAAATCAAGAGAGGTCAGTCTAAGTACCAAACATAGTCTAAAAGCTTGTGGTTTTGTTCAAGGCAATGTTTGCTGACTTTTTGAGGCTTCTCCTGAATTTGTGTATCAATATTTTGTATTTTCTACTCACTATAAACTTCATACATACTCAAAATTCATTTACTCATACGTTTCGGACACGATAACGTCTGTAGGGATACGGCTAGTAGCGTAACAGTTGTGCAATGTCGGTATGGGCGGCGCAGGCTGCTGGACGGAGACCACGGTGGTGCGGGTGGACGCGGCGCTGGTGCAGGTGCGGTACGCGGGCGGCCGCCTGGAGTGGCTGTACCGGGGCTGCAGCCGCCTGCAGACCCTGTTCTGCGAGCTGCAGGCGGCGCGCCAGGGCGAGCGCGCGCGCCTGCCCCGGAGCACCCGGGCCGCCAACAAGGTGCCGAGCTTATAATAAACTAAATCCAGCAAAATACAAGGGTCTAAAGTTCCTCTAAACGTCTCCGTGCTTCATGACCGGACCCTCGTCACTGAGCCCGATCTTTGAAACTCGTCGAGACGAATCATATGAGGTCAAACTCGAAAGGTTTCGAGCCACTGCAGAGTTCCACTACCCCCCTTCTGGATCCATCATCTGATCGCATTCGAGCTAAATATACATACAAAGTTTCGTTTCGATATAACAATTACAAGTAGGTTAAAATTTACTTCTAAGAGTTGCAATAAT